>AYEL01075612.1:0-13805 GCA_000484575.1 Olivierus martensii
TTTGGGCTGACCGTCGTCGTCGTAAGTGTTGTCTCTTGTATTGCCACATGCCCTTTGTATTGTATTTCCTTTTAAGTTCGGAAGGTATTGTTTGCATTTTTTTTATATTGTATTTAAGTGGAAGTGACACAATAAAGCAGTTTAAAATAAGAATGGATTTGTTTCAACGCTTCATTGATTGGGTGGAAACGCACGAGGTCAAGGTGAACATTGCTGCTAGATGCGTGCTGCGAGCACAGGGGGAAGGTAGTGAACAAGATAATGAATCGGAAGATACGGTTCATTACAACAATAGATAATACCATTACAACTTTTGCATTAATAATGTTTACCGAAAACAAATAGCTGACATTTTGATTATTATTTATATTCTTATTTAAATGATCATTGGTCAAATTAAGACAAATGATAAGAAATGATATTATAGCAGCATATTCAAAATCCAAGATGGTTACTTTTGAAAGCAAATGAAATCATCAGCCTGATAATTCAAAGACTTTACATGATGCATTTTCTGAAATATATGGTATTTTGCTACAGATAAGATTTATACATTAAAGATTATCCTTCTGAACACCCATCCAAAATCAAACCCCATGTCCTCATTGTAGGGGTAACAGGGGTTGGGGGTTCGAGCTAAACCTCCTCCCCTGGATAAAGGAGCTCTGGTACTATCAAAACTAAGATGTAAGGCATTGGGCTGAGAGTTGAGTGGCACTGGGATAGTAAAAGATGCAGTGTTCCAAACAATCCCTTCAAGGCACCTGGCAAAACCTTGTTGTAGTTAGCCTTCCATCAGGATTGGAGAATAACCAGGGGATGACCCTTTTTTGTTTCCTCCAGTCTGTTTTTGTCCTATGGCTGACAAAATTATTTCTGCTCAGGAGACTACTTCTCCGCCCCACTGCGAAGTTGGTGGTCCTTGTTGAGGGGGCTGGGGTTGCCAGCATGCCCCTAGGCCAAGCGTGGCCAACTGTTTTTGCCCGTGGGCCAGATTGGAAAAAAAAATGTTTTCACGGGCCAGACGAAATATTAAAATTAAAAAATGTTAAACAAAACACATTTCTTTAAGTAAGCAAAATTTTATTATGAAATTTGTTTATGAATAATTGTAAGTAAATCAATACAACAAATTAACATAATAACTAATGCGACGTGTTGAGGCGGTTTGCATCGCCTATTATTTTTTTTAATATCTGGTTCTATACTTGTAGTAGCTATTCTTAACACAACCTCCAAATGTAAATCATTCAATCTTAATCTTGTTGTACTTTTATTTAGATTCATTAAAGAAAAGGTTTGTTCACAAATATAAGTTGAGCTAAAGATTACTAAATACGTCTTGGCAAGTTTTTTTAAATTTCCATATTTTTCATTATTCAATTGCTTATAAAAATTACACAAATTGTCTTGCTCTTCTCGATATTTCTCATGTAATAATTCATCACATTGTAAATTAATTACATCTAATTGTATATCAACAGGAACGTCATCAACTTGAACAGAAAATGAATTTTGGATAATAGATAAAATTTTATCAATTTTTTTGAAGCAATTGAATCTCTGCTCGAAATCTGTCATTAGTGCAAGGATATTTTTATTAAATGTTTGAACCTTTTCTTTTAAAATATTTAAAGATATGGTCTGTAACGTTGGAAAATGATCAAATTTACATTCAGCCAGATTTGTAGAAAAAAGGCTAAGCTTCATTTTAAAAGCTTTTAATTTCTGTATTAAATCATGAGCAAATAAATTTTTTCCTTGTAAACATGTGTTAAATTTGTTCAAATGTGTGAGAATATCCAAAGAAAATGCTAAATCACAAATCCAATTTGGATCTAATAATTCAGGAAAATCCTCATTTTCTTTAAGCATTAAAAATATTTTTATTTCCTCTTGAAGGTCCCACACATCTTAAAACTTTTCCCAAACTTAACCAATGGATTTTATTGTGATATAGTACATCTGAATGACTGGTATTTAGTTCTTCAAGGAGATCAATAAATTTCCTGTGATTTAATCCTTTTGATCGTAGGAAATTCACTAATTTCACAACTACATTTGTAACATGATCGATTTTTAAAATATTTTTGCATAGTGCATGTTGATGAATAATGCAGTTTATGGGTATAATTTTATGATTTGGATCAATTTCTGAAAGTTTATCTTCAATGCGTTTGATGAGCCCAGTATTTTTTCTGATCATGTTTGGTGATCCATCTGTTGCAACATTCACCAATTTTTTCCAGTCAACATTGTACTCCAAAAAATTCAATCTCTTGGAAAAGATCTTCTCCCTTTGTTGTGCCTTTCATCGGAACAATCGATAAAAGTTCTTCCGAAATTTGAAAATCTTTGGTGATAGCTCTGATAAAAATTAACAACTGAGCAGTATCTTTTACATCGCAACTTTCATCCAGAGCTATTGCATAAAAATTGGCCGATTTTAAATTATTTAATAACTGATTATTTATATTAGCATTTAAATCTTCTATTCTTCTAGCAATAGTTTGCCGAGACAGGCTTATATTTTCAAATTTATTTTTAACTTCTAGACACATCACATCGCAAACATCCAACATGCACTTTTTTACAAATTCTCCTTCAGCAAAAGGTTTTCCACATTGAGCAATATGTTTTGCTACTAAAAAACTTGCTTCAGTAACAGATTCTTGTAAGCGATTGTGCTTTAAAAATACATTTTGCTGTCGAATCAATTTTACTACAAGATCTGCAGTTTGTTTTTTTCGGCTTTCTTCATTTAAATTTTGTGCGTAACTTGCACGTTTGGTTTCAAAATGTCTTCTCAAGTTGTATTCTTTTAAAACTGCCACACTCGAGTTACAAATAAGACAAACTGCCTTATTATTGTACACTGCAAAAAAATATTTCCACCTCCATTCTTCATTAAATATACGGCATTCTAAATCTACTTTTTGTTTATTGGAAGCCATCCCTGGAGTGAAAAAGTTTCTTAATATACAATATTTTTAAAAACAAAAATAAAATAACATACTAATACATAAATTGTATTGTAACTAATTGAAACAATATTAAATTTAAATGAAAGAGATTGAGACAGTTATATCTCAAATAAAGTAATTATTTCGTTTCACAAATTTGATTCATTAAATCACACCTGACCATAAAAATAAGCGACGTTGCCAGCAGTCAACTCGCCTGCTGGCAACGTCGCTTGAACATCAAACAGATCATATCGAGTACAGATGAGTATAAAAGTTTTAATTCTTTATAATGGAATCTTTTTTAAAAAATATAGAAGTATCGAGAATTCATTCGATTAATTGCTAGAAGTTAAATGCTAATTTTGAAAAATTGTTCGCGGGCCACATAGATCCGGCTCATGGGCTGTATGTTGGCCATGCCTGCCCTAGGCGATGGACAGTCAGGCATTCTGTCTCTGCTTCTCCTCTTCCATGAGTAAACATGTTCCACAACGGGCAAGATTGTCTGGAGCAGCTAGGAGAAAGTGGAAGAGGGCTAGGAAGGAAAATGCTGGTACTGGTGCTCTCAGCAACCAGGTCACACTTCTCAACTAGCTTTGTCTGATTCTCTTATCGGTACCCCTAATGCTGGTAAGTAGACCAGATCTGCAGTTTATAACCCTCTTCTGGGGAGGGTAGACCTGCAAAAAGGACTTTGTACTCTCAGCCAGGGTTATACACTGAAGTATTGACTTCCCTTCGGCTGGCCATTATCAAGGAGGGTTACCCAAACTTCAAGATAGCGGTTGATGAAGTCGATCTTCTTCAAGGGAAGATCTTAAGCAGAATAGATGAAGCTCTTTCGGGCAAACCTCTATTTGGCTGGCCATTATCAAGGAGGGTTACCCAAACTTCAAGATAGTGGTTGATGAAGTCTATCTTCTTCAAGGGAAGATCTTAAGCAGAATAGATGAAGCTCTTTCGGGCAAACCTCTACCAATGCTCAAGGCTATCCTTGGACAATAATGTACTTATTTATACAAGTATAATACAGAGTGCCAACTTTTTACTACAAGTATAAATGACCTTTTAAATACAAAACATGAGTGCCAACCATCCAAAACTTAGGTCTCATTTATACAAGTATAAATGAAACTTTTGGATGGGTGTGCTCTTTGACAGGGAATTCGTTTCAAGGGTTATTCCTGTGAAGGACTTTCCCAAGCTTGTGAAAGTAGCATTCCACACTGTGGATACCCAAACACAGGATGTGAACAAATTTTTGGCTTGTCTCAGAACCTACAATCTGGGACTCAAAACTGAGAACTGGAGAGTTCTGGGTTGAAACAAGAATGCCAAGGGACAGTGCATCATTACCATGGTTTATCTTGCTTTGGATAAGGCCATCAAAGCAGCCAATTTTAAGGCTTTCTCTGGGGTTGACGAAGTGACCTTCAAGATCCTTTCAGATCCTATGTCCAAGTCTGGATGACTGATAGCTTTGGAGATTGTTCCTGCAAAGGGGCATGAACTGGTCAGGCTTGCTGACAAGGATCAGGATTCCGGAAGTGCTCCTGGACCTTCTGGTTCCCAGATTTTGAAGGGAGCATGGAAGTTTGCCCAGCTTAGGTACCTGTAGTGTTATGTCCAGCACTCTGAAATACTTCTGCCCTTTTGGGTCGGTGGCTTGTGGGGGGGTTGTTATGACTCTGCTCTTATTCAAGAGTCATGGCATTATAAGGGCCAAATATGAGGACTCAACTGTAAAGAAGGTGAATTATTTACTTTTACTTCTGATAGCGTCTTTGGACCTGTGTTTTTATTAGAAATAACATAAATATTTCACCCATTTGGGGTTTCTCTTCTTGGGATCTTATCACTGTTTGGATGAGGCTATATGAGGGTGGTGTTAGCAAGGAATAGTTTCCTTTGCCTATTTCTCTTAAGATAAGGATGAACTACCACCGATACTGGAGTTTGTGTCTTTGGTTGAGTTCTGTCAAAGGGATCATTTTGATTTATTGGTTGGTGTTGATGGTAATTCTCATCATGTGGTTTACGGTAGCAAAGTCATCAACAGAAGGGGGTATTTATTGGAGTTTCTGTTGAGTATCAATCTCTCTGTTTTAAATAAGGGCAATGACCCTACTTTTGTTGTTATTAACAGAAGAAAAGTCATTGATCTAATATTAAAGACTCAAACTATTTCTGACCTAATTGAGAATTGATGTCTGTCTAGTGAGCCGTCAAATCACAGATACATTTGTTTCAATTTAAAAGGTATGGTTCCTAGTCAGGTAACATACAGAGACTTGAGGAAGACTAATTGGGCTTCCTTTAGAGAAGACAAAGTTTAACTTTGGGAATATACAGAGCAAGTTTTGCTCAGTGCTTGATTTAGAGATGACTTTTGATCAGATTCAACAGGCAATCCTCTTAGCTGTCATCAAAATTGCCCAATCAGGACCACTAGCTCAACAAGGCAGGTTCCTTGATGAAATAAACCTTGGTGGTCTTAGACTAAATGTTAGGAGGCTTTTTAATAAAGTTAAAAGGACAGGTAAATGGAACACACATAGAAGTGCTCTCATCTGTTATGACAAGGCCATCAGAAAGGCTAAAAGATCTTCCTAGAAAAGATATTGTCAGGGAATTGAAGATATATCTGATATATCCAGACTAGTGAAGATAATGCCCAGAGGGAATTATTGCAAGGTTGGTATTATCAGGTTGCCAGATGGCAGAATGACTAGTACTTGCAAAGACTCTTTAAAGGAACTCTTTCAAGTACACTTTCCTGGGTCTACTTTGATTCAGCACTCAAACTGTTTGCAGGAACAATTGGACCTCAATAGACGTGTTTATCATGCCAAGAGGGAGGATTGGGATCTGGTTAAGAGGGTGATCAACCAGTCAAATATTAGGTGGGCTGTAAGTGTTTTTAAGCCCTTCAAGTCTGCAGGACCAGATGGTATCTTGTCTGTGTTTTAGGCACAGACAAGATACCATCAGGGCACTGGCGTTCTGGTCTCTCCTTTATGCCGTGTCTTCAGGGCCTGTTTGGCTTTTGGCTATATTCCATGGTCCTGGAGGCAGGTAGGGTTCTAAAGCCTGGGTGTAGTTCTTATACCAAGGCTAAGTTCTATCGAACAATCAGCCTGACATCACTCTTAGTGAGATGATGGAAAGGCAGGTGGATAGATTTGTAAAGGATAGGGCCTTACTAATATTGCTGTAGATCTGCCTATCAGTCTGGCAAATCAACTGAAAATGCTCTCCATGAGGTTGAGTCACTCATTGAGAGAGCTATTGGATACAAGGTAATCAAGGTAATTTATATCGAAGGGACTTTTGACTAAACTTCTTTCAAGCAAATTGGCCTTGCTGCAAGCAGACATGGATCTGCTCAATGATTATTCATTGGATTGGCTCCATGCTGAAGAATAGAGCTGTTTATAGCACACTCCATGATGAGGAAATTAAGATACTCACAGACAGAAGTTGTCCATGGGGAGGAGTACTTTTTCCATTTCTTTGGTGCCTTTTGATGAATAATTTATTAACTACACTCAATCGAGAGGTTTCTTCACTGTTAGATATGCCGATAACATAGCCATCATTGTGGTGAGAAAATTTCCCAGGACTGTATCTAAGGTGTTTCAGACAGCTCTCAATACAGTTTCTAAATGGTATGATAAAGTTGGATTGACTGTTAATCCAGCAAAGATTGTAGTTATACCTTTTACACAAACAAGACACTTGATGGGACTTATTGAAATATCACTTTTTAACAAAAAGTTACAATTTTCTACTCAGGTCAAATACCTTGATGTTATGTTAGACAAGGGAACCAGATATGAAGTTTATTGTTGGCAAAACTTGTAAAGCCCTTTAGGCTTGTAAAGGCATTTTGGGTAAGATTTGGGAATTTATACCTGGGTTGCTATACTGGATATACACCGTGGTTGTGAGACTTATTATTACCTATGCTGACATTATTTGGCGGCAAAAAATTTTGCTTAAGACCTGCAGGAATGTACTCAAAAATATTCGAAGGTTGGCCTGTCTGAGCATCACTGGGGCTACGAAGACTGCTTCTACTGCTGCTCTTGAAATCCTCTTGGGCATTCCTCCTTTGAATTTGTTTGTTGAGGCGAGTGCCCGGAAGGGTTATTATAGGCTCAATTCTTGTGGAAGAATTTCTTGGATTCACAAAGTGGAGCATTCATATTTTGAATGGGACAAGTCAGACAGTAACATTCTTGAGGTAGGTACGGATTACATGGTATTAGAATTAACTTCTTCAGGCCTTTCACTATTATTTTTCCCAGTTTGGAGTGCTGGAAAGGGGGATTTGGGTGCAGTATCAAGGGTGGTTTGATCTGGTATACGGATGGTTCTAAAACCACCACTGGGGTTGGGACAGGGGTTTACTGCAAGGGAATGGGAATGTCTTATTCCTATTCTCTTGAGCAGTTAGCACTGTCTTTCAAGCAGAAATTTGTTATTTCTGCATGTGTTAGAATTAACCTTGATAGGAGATATGTCAATAAACACATTTATATCCTATCTGATAGTCAGGCTGCTTTTAAAGCACTTGATAGTTCCCACTTTACTTTTAAGGTTATATAGGATTGTCGTCTTCTCATTGAGGAACTGGTATCAGGAACAGAGTGCAACTTGTTGGATGCCAGGGCACAAAGAGATTGAGGGCAATGAGATTGCTGATGGGCTGGACAAGGAAGAGACTTCTTGTCCCTTTATTGGACCTGAGCCTGCCCTAGGAATCAGATTTGATGAATTTGGGCAGGTTGTCAGGTTGATAGCTCAGCACCTCATTCACTGGAGGTCTATTCCTGGACTTAGGCAAGTGAAAGCTCTCATCTTAGGCTCTTCTGTACAGAGAACTAAAGAGCTACTTGCACTGCATAAAAACAAAGCTAGGATTATTACAGGGCTCCTCACAGGGCATTGTCATCTTAGAAGGCATCTTTACTTAATTGGGATTGTTAATAGTCTCACTTGTAGATGATGTCAAGATGAGATGAAACTCCTCTTCACATTTTGTGTGAATGTGTGGCCCTTTCAGGGCTAAGGTATGATCATCTTGGGTTCATTTCCATGCACCAGAAGATCTTTTTACAGTCCCATTGAAGAATATATTGTCTTTCGTGTTTAAGATGGGACTTCTTATGGGATGATCCTGTTAAAGATGCCCAATAGACCATTGGTGGTTGCAGTTCTAGGGCTTGAAAATTCCCCCTTTTCTACATCTACATCCTTCTGAACATATTTTAAAAATTGCAAATCTATGATTTGTTGTGTAGATTCATCTCAAAAATAACTGTAAATCCTGGAAAATGAACACAGTTCCTTTGAAAAATTAATTCATATAAAATAAAAATAGTATAAATCAGTAGATAAAGGGGCTCTGATATGAAAATGAAATTCATAAGTATAAAAAATTAATTTCAGATAAACTAATTACATTGAATTGGACCTGAGCCTGCCCTAGGAATCAGATTTGATGAATTTGGGCAGGTTGTCAGGTTGATAGCTCAGCACCTCATTCACTGGAGGTCTATTCCTGGACTTAGGCAAGTGAAAGCTCTCATCTTAGGCTCTTCTGTACAGAGAACTAAAGAGCTACTTGCACTGCATAAAAACAAAGCTAGGATTATTACAGGGCTCCTCACAGGGCATTGTCATCTTAGAAGGCATCTTCACTTATATCATCAAATCATAATTATCAATTATAACTTGATAATTATGATTTGAAAGACAAAAATAAATATAAAATACACTATTAAGTAATTAATAAATTCAGATATTAAATTTCTTTTATTTTTGTATCTTTCATCCTGATTATTAGCATAATTTTAGAGATATATCAGCTAAACTATGTTCTGCTATGTTTGAATACTCTAACATCAATTTTAACAATGATTGGTGAAACAGAATTTTCCTAACACTATTCAGTAATACCATTGTTACAGTAACATTACTATGATCAAACTAGTCCTAAGTGGTAAACACAGATGAACACTTAGTCTTTTTTGTTATTATTTATTTATATTTATATATGACATTACTTATATTTGTATATTATATGTAGGCATTAATGTTATTTTTATGCAATATTGTATTACTTATACTATTTTTAAATATATTTAGTCTTTTTTGTTATTATTTATTTATATTTATATATGATATTACTTATATTTGTATATTACATGTAGGCATTAATGTTATTTTTATGCAATATTGTATTACTTATACTATTTTTAAATATATTCAAAAATACTAAACAATCCACATTGGTGGAGATCTTTTTCCTTTATTAATCCATTAACAGAGGGCTTATAGTATATATTGCAGCAGGGATGGGCAAAAGCCAGCCCACAAAGGCATCTTGTACAACCTACTGCATAAATTAGAACACATTACAGTTTCAAGCCCATGTGCATAAAATTCTAGTCGAAAAGAAAAAATAAAATAATGGATACTCTGTACAGAGTATGTGTACACTAAAAAGATTATTTCAACTTTTGATGATGTAATTAACATGAACATAGTAAATTTCACCATTTACATTAAGTTGAAAATTTGTTTTTACAAAATTAATTACATGGGTACCTAATAATTTGTAACATTCTGATGTAATAGGATGTTAGCAATCTAATAGTTTAATAAAATATTTGTTTTTAAAGAAAATTGTCTGAATTTATTAATTTGTAGGACAAATTATTTTCTAATGTTTCTAATGAAAAAAATAGTTTCTACAGATGATTTTGGACTCTGCATGCAAACAAAAACTAAGAAAGTAACACAAAAAAAAATATATTTTTTAAAATAATATTGATACATGAATATATTCTTTGTGTAAGTATCACAAATGTGGCTAGCACACATTAGTGAGATTGACAAAAATGTGTACAGATAAATTGGCACAACCATTATTCTTGTCCTGTGTGATGGTGAGAGGAATATATTTGTGCAAGAATCACTTGCTTGAACTTGTCATTTTATGTCGAAGTAGTTTTTATTAACATTAGAAAGTAGTTTTTATTAATTATTAATATTTGAATGTGAGTAGTCATTTTAAGTCAAAGTAATTTTTATTAATTATTATGTGTGATGATGAGAGGAATGTGTTTGTGCAAGAATCAATCTTGCTTGAAAGTGAGTAGTCATTTTAAATCAGAGTAATTTATATTAATTATTAATGATTACCTAATGTTATCATTGATAATTTCATTACATTAATTAATAATTACATAATTACGGAACTGTAAGGTTAAATTTGCCCTTAGGTACTTTTCAATTTTTTTACAGCCAGCTTCATCCTGAAGATTGTTTATCTGGCCCGCAGCAGAAAATAATTGCCCACCCTGTATTACAGTACAAAAATATTTATTAAATTACTAATACAAATAGCTCGTCACCTTATATAATGATTATGTTCTTTGAAGTGTTATCTAAGATTATTTAAACCATTATATAATTATTACAGTAAAATTAAAACTATACACATTTGGCCTTTATATAATATTTTTGTCTTACAAATTTTACACAATACATACACACAAATTTGTGAGACTGTTTAGATATGTTTGCAAATATGTCAGAGAAATTCTTTAACTTATAACTATTTATAATCATGATAACAAATAAAACATACCAACAATTAATAGATATGTTTGCAAATTCTTTAACTTATAACTATTTATAATCATGATAACAAATAAAACATACCAACAATTACTTCTACTGCACAAGGCATGTCATCATCTTCACTTCCCAGTTCTCTATTATTATGGTCCCTTGATGGTAAAGGATAGAATTGATGCCATTCACTTAACAGTCTTCGAGTTGTCATATCTGTATCTTTATAACTTTGTCCAGTTAAAGTACCAGCCATACCAAAAGGGCACAAAATCACTAAAAAAAAAATTATTTTAACAGAAGATAACAAATTAGCAAAATCAATTTTATATTAAAAAACATTATATATATATATAAATAGAAATTATGATTATATTCAGATTTCTAAAATAAATGCTCTATTTTTAAATGTTTTTACTACAATTGCTACTATTTTGTTTCAGCTGTAAAATGATAAATGTTTTATAGATTTATAATACTACCTGATTTATTACTGAATTTTCCTCATATGATAATTTGGAATTTTTAGATGAATTTAGCATTAATAAAAAAATTATTTCTGTTTTCAACAAAATATTACGAAATTAATATATTTTCTCAGAAAATATGTACACTTGATAAATACAGAATAAAATTTATAATGTTATTTTATATTTTTCCTTTATATTAACATAAATAGTTTTTTATTATTATTATTGGGTTGTTCGAAAAGTAATTTCATTTTTTTCTCATGAGTAGCGTTAGTTGTATTTTTAACCTGCCAATTTCATTCTAAGCCATATTGTCATTATAAATTTTAATAGCTGACATTTCAAGGTTTATTTATAGAAAAAACATTTTTGATTCTGTGCAATTGTTTTTTTTTTTTGGTGGTGTATCAAAAATAGAAAACAAAACGGAGCATTTTCAGCATATTTTACTTTTTTTTTTTATCATCAAAAAGGTAAGAATGCTATTCAAGCAAGAAAAAAGTTATCTGAAGTGTATGGAGAAGCTGTATTAACAGAATGCCAGTGCCAAAACTGGCTTGCAAAATTTTGTTCTGACAATTTTGATATTAAAGATGCAGCACATTCTAAATGGCCAGTTGAAACTGATGAAGACAAAATAAAGGAATTGGTTGAAGCAAACTGCCAAATAACAACACAAGAAATTGTTAAAAAATTGAATTTGTCAAATTTGACTGTTCGTGACCATATGAAATAACTTGGTTTCATTTCAAAGTTGATATTTGGGTTCCACATGTTCTCAAGGAAAGAGATTTACTCCACTGAATTGACATCTGTGATTTGCTGCTCAAATGTCAAGAAAATGATCCGTTTCTGAAATGAATCATAAATGACAATGTAAAATGGATTGTTTACAACAATGTTGAATGCAGGGTAATCATGGAGCAGAAGAGATGAGCCAGCTCAAAACACTTCGAAAGCAGATATTCATCAAAAAAAAGTGACGTCTCTGTTTGGTGGGATTTCAAAGAAATTATTTTTTTCGAACTTCTACCAGACAATTCCACAATTCACAAGTGTACTACCACCAATTGGACAAATTGAGTGATTCCATCAAACAGAAGAGGCCCAAACTGATTAACAGAAAAGGTGTAGTGTTTCACTATGATAACACTAGACCTCATTCAAGTTTGATGACTTGCCAGAATCTGTTACAGCTTGGATGGGATGTAATTGTAGTATGCCATATATGATCATATTCCATATCTGGTATCCTCCAATTATTACTTGTTACAGTCTTTACAAAATTCTACAAATGGCAAAACATTTAATTCAAATGAGGATGTCAAAATCACTTGGTTCAGTTTTTTGCAAGCAAAGATCAAAATTTCTACAAGCATATGGAATCATGCTATTACCAGGAAGATGGCAAAATGTTATTTAAAAAAAAAAAAAATAAATGTAAATAGTTTCTCCTCATACAGCTATAACATTCTTTACTTTGCTCTAATTGGACTACAGGGGTCTTACTCGAGTTTTGCTCACTTCAATCTCATCTTTTGGTCCAACACATTTTGCCATCTTTGGTAAAATGGTAACAACTTCTGGTACAGTGGTGCCTCGCAATTCATCAGTAATCAGTCGCCAAACTAATATCAAATTGAGAAACTGTCGAATTGCGGGACAATATTTCCCATATAAGACTATGTAAAATAGATTAATTCATTATCAGTCCCCACCAAACTCCTCTAACTTACAGGTAAGGTGAGAGAGATACACTATATTATTTACTTTATTACAATGTGTTTTATTATTATATAACACACTAAATTATAAAAAACACTATTTTATACACAACACACAATTTATTAGCCCTTGGATGTTGGAATGAAGTCTTCCAGCAGACACGCTAGCATCCATAATCTTCTGTGTTACAAAACATTAGCACAGTTGTCCTAGAAATGCCATACTCGAGTTACATTTTAATTGTTCTACCTTTCTGCACTTTATCTACAATTTTTTTCTTCATCTCTTTGCTCAATCGAGTGTTCTTCTTTTTGGAATTATTCCTCTGGTCAGTTCTCTTTTAACCCATCCTTACATTTCACTCAAAAAAAAAAAAATAATTACAAAATTTTTACTTTCTGAATAATGTAGAATTGAAAATTGACACAAACAACACAGGCAAACACCAAAGTAACCCAAAAAGAACTGACAACTAGCAATTGACATCACACAATTCCATGCACGCACATGCACCATCCCATGAAACTCAAATGTTGAATTGCGGGACATCAAATTGCAAGGCACCACTGTAGTAGCAATCATCAATATCCAATTGAATAAAATATTTATATACTATAAAAATATTGTTGTTCATTTTCATGAAAAAAATGAAATTACTTTCCAAACAACCCTATAAATGGGGTAAAAACCAGATATTTGTTTTGGCTTTGTTTACATAAATGCTATCACAAATCTGCCTATGTCATAATATGGCAGGTCTATAACAATAGGAATTTTTAAAATGCAATAAAATAAAAGATTTTTGTACAATTTATTGATCTATGTATTATTTTAGGTTTATATGCCAGTTTTAAGTATTAGTTTGTGATTAGTTTCAGATAATTTTCTTTTTGAAATATAAAGTTAGTAGAAGTGATGTGGATAAACCAAACAACTTATCCATTTAGTTTATTGACTCAAACATTTGGGCCAAAAGAGAACCAAAATAATTAATATATTG
>AYEL01075613.1:0-10855 GCA_000484575.1 Olivierus martensii
ATATGGTGAATATGGTAGCATATCCCATCCAATCTGTAACAGCTTCTGGCAAGCCATCAAACTTGTATGAAGTTCGGTATTGTCATGATGAAACATTGTCTTTTCTGTTAATCAATTCTGGCCGCTTCTGTTTGATGGAATCGTTCCGTTTTTCTAATTGGTGGTAGTACACTTCCGAATTAATTCTGAAATTGTCTGGAAGAAGCTCAGAAAAACAATTCCCTTGAAATTCCACCAAACAAAGAACATCAGTTTTTTTATGAATATGGGGTCTCAGAGTGCATTGATCTGGCTCATTTCTTCTGCTCCATGATTGCTTGTGTTCAACTTTGTTATAAAGAATGCATTTTTTATCACCAGTTATGATCCACTTCAGAAAGAAGTCATTTTCTTCACGTTTGAACAGCAAATCAGATATTGATGCGATGGAGCAAATCTTTCTTTGAGAACATGCGGAACCCAAATATCAGCGACTGAAAACGTAAGAACGCTGTTCAAGCAAGAGAAAAGTTATGTGAAATGTAAGAATTTTCCATTTTTGATAAAATGGAAAATTCTTACATTTCACAAAAAAAAAAACAAAATGTACAAAATCAAAAAAAAATTGTTATAAATATGCCTTGAAATGTCAATTGTCGAAATTTATAACGATAATATGACTCAGAATAAAATTGGTGGGAAAAATACAACTAACGCCATCCATCGGAAAAAAACGAAATTACTTTCCGAATAACCCAATATATATAAAGGAAAATTATAAAAATAAGAAAAATTTTGACATTAAACTGGTCAATCAGTAACATCTTAGAATTGAAGATATATAATATTTATTAGTTATAATAAAAATTGAATAAAAAATAATTAATAATTATTATCTTAGTATAAACTTTAATGATTAACAGTTACTTTATATTAATTTAAATTTTTATGTAAGATATTTTAATGCTTCAGTTACTTATTAATTTCATAAATGACAAAGTCATTAGTGGAGTTTCAATAAATTGTCTTTCAATCACAACAGAACATTGTTAATGAAGATTAAATAAAGCTGCAACAAATATTTTAATTGTGGCAAATAATATCTTCATAAACAATACAGTTAAGCTTATTTGTGTACTAATTTGGCATAAATATCTTTGGTAAAGTAGTTAAGCATACAACATAAACAAATATGGCTGCTCCCATCTGAGTACAGGAATACCTTGTATAGTGCAGTTAATTGGTTCCAAGAAGCATCCATGCTATGCAAAACTGCATTGCTTGAGGTATATTTATAATAGATTTCAATTTAATTTGTGTATTACAAAGATTTAAGATAATAAAAATGTTTAAAAATGAAAAATATATATTTATTAACTAAATAACAAAGAAAATCATTTTAAACTGATATAAAAGTTGTAGAAAACATTAGGACTCATCAACAATCTAAATTTGGGACACATTGATTGAATTCTGATGTGCCGTTTTAGCAAACGAAGCACCATTCTCGTGAAATTTTATAATTTAAAATTTCTTCTGTAATGTCAACCAAAATCAATTTTGTTCTAATTTGTTACATGCATACAAAATTTCATATATTTTGTATAAAATATTATTTTTTTTGTTACTCCAACAGTGTGTCTTTTGTTTTGTCTCTTTTTACTCATACTTAAATAATAAATGAATATTAAATACTAATATTAATATAAATAATAAAATGCAACAATCTAAATTTGGGACACATTGATTGAATTCTGATGTGCCGTTTTAGCAAATGAAGCACCATTCTCATGAAATTTTATAATTTAAAATTTCTTCTGTAATGTCAACCACTTACGTTTTTTTTTTGTTACTCCAACAGTGTGTCTTTTGTTTTGTCTCTTTTCACTCATACTTAAATAATAAATGAATATTAAATACTAATATTAATATAAATAATAAAATGCTGCAAGGAAAAAACATATTTATGTGAGAGCCAATCAAAAAACTACTGCATAAGCGTAGCTCACAAATGTCAGCTGCGGCCACAGATTTTCAAGCAGTGACTTTTGGGGGTCGCCAATCAGTGTTGCCAATGTTGATATGTATAATAATCAACCTCCTTGGTAATAATAAAAACCGTGTTAGACTAAAACCCAGGCTGTTCAAAACCGCGCTATGCAAGGTATTCCTATTTATGTTTACAACTGTTAAGTCAAACATGAATTGCTTTTACTAGAATGATGAAAGTTGAATAATAATTAAACTGACAATAAAATAGAAATGGAATAATATGTTGAAACAATGTGATATAGTCAGGAAACATTTGATTTTTCTCAAATCATGTTTAGATATCAACATCAGTCTTAAGTTTGAAACCACTGAAGCTTCAGGATGGTCAGTGACAAGTGATTAAAAATTCATAATCAATTCCTACATTTTTTCCAGAATAATTTACAATTTTTTGATGTTTTCATAATTCAAAAAAATCCCAAAATAATAAATAATGATTTTGAGACAGATCTGTAAAATAAAACTATAGTACTATAAAGCAATTATTACAAGCAAATACTAATTCAAAATTTAATTTCACAAGTTTTACATATAAAAATTTGGCATTTATAATGTACAACTTTCTGAAAATAGTCAGCAAAAACTTCTCAAAAAGAAGAAAAAAAAAAAATCAATTTTGTTCTAATTTGTTACATGCATACAAAATTTCATATATTTTGTATAAAATATTATATTAAATATCACATTATATCTATGATGTCATATCTGAAAGATTTATAAATGTTCCACATTCATTTTATTATACCTTAAATTTTGGCCCATCACAATTAGAATCAAATTAAAAATCTATATTTTGCAATATATGCTTTCTATCATCAATGAATATCAGTCAGTCATATGATTTTTATTTTTTTAATATCACTAAACATAAAAATAATTGTATATTTGATGGCAAATTACATTTCAATCTTTACTATATTCTTATTAAAATATAAATTATATAAATGATAAAAATTTTATGAATTATCCATGTAATAATTGTATTCATTTGTGAAATTTTTCCCTTATATAATTTTACTTTCAAGATTTGAAGAAAATTAAAAAAATTTGTGCAACTTTTCAGTCTTTATTTTTATTAAAATGTATATCCATTAGCAAATATCAAAGAAATTTTCCCTTATTTTGAGTTTGCATAGAAGCATTATTAAAATAGTGAGTTAAGAAATAGAAACATATAATCAAAATGAATTAGAGTTGCTGAAACTTATATATAATTTATTATTACAATTATATAAATAATATGCATTAAAAGCAGAATGAAGTCACAAAACCTTAAAATTTCTTGAAGATGGTAATATATTGTGACATCTTATTTATAACATATATAAAAACACAAATCATTATCATATAATAGAATAAAAACTTTATACTCCATAAGATAATCTAATGTTTTAATCAAATATAAATGATGTTCGGTATATATTATTCTATGTGTTCTTATAGAAGATCAGTAGTGTTTGATCAAAAACATTAAAAAATAGAATATCTCACAGAATAAAGTGTTCTACGTTATCAAAAATAGTGCTTTGTATTTCTGAGTTTAGTCAAACCTCGGTTCACGAATTTAATTCATTCTTAAGTCGTTCGTAAACTGGAACTATTTTCCCCATAGAAATTAATGTAAAATGGATTAATCTGTTCCTGGACCCTAGATGATTGCTTATTTAAATTTTTACAACAGTATTTTGTGCACAAGTTCTTAACATAAAATCAAAGAAAACCATTAAATCTATCACAAAAAAGATAAAACACAACAATAAGCAGATCATATATAGATGAAAACTTAATTTAGTTTTACCATACTTGTATGGAGGAGAGTTGATGGTGTAAATGGAAGGTAGTAAGGTAGTGAAATGTTATTGTTTGGAAGGGGATTATTTTTCTTTTTTCTGACTATTGGCACCAATCGACTCTGCTTCAGACCCATTGGGTCTCTGTCTCACTGAAAAGTTGTCCAGTGTAATTAGTTTTTGTCTACGTTTTAAAATATTTCCAAAGTGACACTGGCATTATCTTTGAAAATTTTTATGTTGACAGCTTGTGTCCGTAACTCGAGACACAGTATGTCATCTGAGATGCTTTGTGTTCAGAAAAATTTGTTCATAAACCGAATTGTTCGTGATCTGAGGCATTCGTGAACCAAGGTTTGACTGTAATTTTATGCCAAAGCAAAAAATTCCAATTAAAAATTAATAAATAAAATTTAAAATTTCACGTCAATTAGTGTCTAATATATATATATATATATATACCTTTTATCCCAGAATGCGAACTCTGGGCAGCCAATAAATGGTGTTTTGTAAGACAATACACTGCTGGATGCTGCCTGACATCCACACTAGCACATACTGTACTTTCTCCATGAACAAAGAAGTTAAAAGCAAATGTAAACTGAGGACTATAAAAAGAGAAGAGAAAAATTTTAAGAAAAATTCTTAACAAATGATATGTTGCTACAAAATAAAAATTTACCTTCTTCCAGGTTTATCTAATCCATCATATGGCTGAACAAACCATTTACCAAGACGTGTGATGCCTCTTGATAATAAACATCTAAAATAAAAAAAAAAATGTAGCTTTGCATATAAATTGCCTAATATATATTTATAGACAGTCCTTAACTTATGATCATTCAACTTATGATATCCAAACTTGGCTATTGTCATAGCATATTGGTTAGAAATACTTTTTGTTTTATTAAAAATTTAATAAAGCAATTGCTTAGGATCTGAGTTCAATTCTGGATGATTTTACACTTTGGAGCCCAAGTTCAATTCCAGATTATTTTATAAACTTGAGGATCCATGATTAAACCATCTTAAAGGATTCAGTATTCCATTATCTATTATTTTTACTAAAATTTATTACCATTATGAATCATTTTTGACTTACAATATTTTCAATTATGATGGGATTATCAAAATATAACTCCATTATAAATCAAAGACAACCTGTATATACAAAAGTTCCTGACATAGATAAATTTGATTTTATAAAAAAATCATTTTTATAATTTAGTAAATTACAATTTTCTATAATAATATTGATACTACTACTATAACAATAATTATTGCATCATCAATATTTAACTCTTGATAAATTATTGTATATTATAATAACTTTACAATTAAGATTATTTATTAATTTACTAATTGTCTATCTATACTTTGGAAAAAATCAATAGGGGATGTAAAAAGAGTATTAATTTTAATAATATATTTACATTAATTAATTAAACAAATTTACTAGCACAGTTTATTTAATAAACTTATTTCTTCTATCTAAACTGTAATACTTTCAACTTAATAAGGTCCTCTTGAAAATTTGAATAATTGCTTAAGAATAGCAGTATCAAATTACAGTCATGATTTTGAAAAATTGTGTGAAGACATACAGTATTAACCTTCTCATTAAAGATGATAACTTTTTTTATGTTTATATATTTTATATATGTGAAATTGTTATTTTTGTTACTTATTATTTACTTTATGTACCATGAACTATAATGATTTTATTATATTTTTGTAACGCTAATATATTTCTCTATTCTATCTACTACTCACCTAAAAAAAAGTCATGCACCCACCGTGCAGTAAAAATTTTTTGTTGCACACTTGCTTTCAAAATTAGATTTGTCTAATATGGATTCCTCACTTCTAATATTTACTAGGACACTATATGTTATCTTAATAATTGTAAAAAATATAAAACTACAAGAATCAAATAAAAAGAAAGACTTTCTGTATTTCCTATCATTGGGTCAGGGACTCAAATTCATTGAATTGGAGTGACCAATCACAGAATTAAAAGATTTCATCATCATAAGTCAAGGCAATCATAAGTTGAGAACTACCTATATATCACTTTCTTAATATACAATAATACTTCTATAATTTATTTATCAGGTTTATAACAATTTATTTTGTACATTTACTATATGATTGAATCACATGTCAATAAAGATAACTATATATGAAATTATTTTATAAGGAAATACAAAATTATTTTAATTAAAAATAAAAAATTTATGAAAAATATTTTTTATACCTTTCAATTAAATTATGTAAAGCTTTGAAAAGTAATGATCTGCATTCATATGACAGTCCACTTTCCCAAGAACCTTGTTCACCATCTGCTAAAAAAAAAAAAAAAAACTCAAATAATTAATATATATAAAATTATAAATTATCACCATCTGAAAAAAAAAAAAAAACAACTCAAATAATTAACATATACACAAAAGACTATAAATATAATATTCCAATAAATAATTTATATATAGACAGTGCTTAATATACGTAAAAAGTTATATATAGATATTTTTTATTTTAAAAAAGTAATGCTGTTATTGTTGTTTTGTGGGATCATATGATGCAAGAGTTGCCTAGACCATACTACATCATTGAATCCTCAATAATTGCCTAATTGTATGGTAGTTGCCTAGACCATACTACATCAAATACGAGGTTTAAAGTCTGATGGTAAAACATTACAAAAAAAAGAGCAATATAGTGGCTACACAACAGCAGGGAAAATTTAAGAAGATAGTGCATTTCTAAAAACTGTTCATTAGATTAGAATTCAAAAAATAAAAATTCATATCTAATTCTACTGTAAAAATTTCTGAATTTTCTTGAATTCCAGAAAATCAGATCATTTTACTTACTGATGTTAAAATGTTATAAAAACAATAAATTGGAACTTTTATGCATTATATTATATTATTACATTAGAGTATATAATAATGCATACTATAAATTAATAATATAATATAGTAGTCTACAACAGTTATCACCTTTAGCCTGTTTCTTAGTATACAATTTTGAATTACAGAGCAGCAAGTGCTAAAATATTTACTAATTTAAGCTTAATGTGGCAAGTATACAAATCTGTGTGTGTGTATTTTTTATTTAAATATTACAAAATTTTTTCAAATCTTACTTTTGACAATTTATTTTATATGAACAATTACATTTTGCATCAAATGGCAATATGTTGAATAAGTAAAAAAGAAACAAAGAAATTATTGTATTCATGATTGATGATTAAATTAATTTAAAATTTTTTTATAATTAAATATATACACATCAATTACTGAAAAGCAGAATAATGTTTTACGGCACTATTAAAGAATATATTTTCATGTCTTTAGATAGTTTAATTATTGTTTAATCATAAATTATTGATTTTGTTGGCCTTAATTTTATTGTGGTCAAACTACATGACTAAAATAGAATCCTTGAATTTAACATTATGACTATGGAAAATTGACTCTTGGTTTATAAGTTTTACAAGTTCAACTCCAAGAACAAATTATTTCATAAAGTTTAAATTTACTGTATATTAAATAATACTGAATTATACAATCATTCCTTAGTTAACAATGGGATCAGATTCCTGAATAGTGTGACTAATTGAAATCATGTTATTTGAAACTAAAATCCCTATAGGAATAATATTGTAAGTTGTAATTATATTCTTGAAATGCTTATTGTTAGTCAAAAAAATATTTAATTTTTCTTAAATATTATTGTATTATTCAATAAATGGAATGAAATGAGAAAAAGCATGATTTAATTGTAACTTTAACTGTAAAATGTTACATAGTAGTCATGTGCCATTGCCTTTATATATATTGCCTTAGAGGTAAAGGAAATTATGTAATAAATGCTTGGTTTTTTACATCCATAATTAATTTTTTAATGCTACTTTCCAATCATTACTAAGTGGAAGGGTCACCTCCAGGTTCTCTTATAGACTGCTTATACACATGAAGATCAACTAATTGTAGAAAATGAGGAGTAACATATTAGTCCCCAATCTTTTATATAAATTTTGATTGCAAAATTATACTATACTACTTCATTCAAAGACTGTTTTATATTCTAATAAGTAAAGTTCAATACCATTAAAGCACCATATAAAGCTGCTATATGGTGCTTTAATGGTATTGAACTTGCAAAATTTATATAAAAGATTCAATGCAAAGTTAATTCAAAGCAAAGTCCTCTGATGGAAAGTTGAAGTGTCTCCATAAGATTAATTCAATCAATTGATCTTAATTAGCTGGCAAAAAGAATTTGTTTGGACAGTAGCAAGACAATCTCATTTTATTGATAATTTGTTAAAATAGCTCTATGGCTGTATTATTTTATCATTTTTTACATAATTTATGCTATTATTTTCAATAACAAAAAATTCATTTACAGTGGAATATACCATATTTATTGGCTTATAAGATGTATGTTTTTCTTTATGAATATCTTAAGAAATTGCCCTGCATCTCATAAGAAGAAAGTGATTATATAGCAATCAAGAAATTGGCAAGTGATAAAATGTATTTAACAGATAATTTACACTATTATATAAACATTATAATGAATAATCAATTCATTTTCAATAATTAATGGGGTTGTTGTTGGAATAACAAGTAAATTCTATTTATATATTTAAGTACTTCATGAGGATCCTTTTCTCCACAGATTGAATAATCAAATCTTTGCTTTATTGACTTAGCAGTGATTTAGGCAATTTTTGTAGAGAAGGATTTTGCATGCATAGGCATGTTAAATACAAAAATATATTAAAGCATCAAATATTATTTAAATGGCAAAAAAAGCTTTCAATAAGAAGAGAAACTGTGAAAGATAGAAGATGCTGACTGTTTAGTGTAGGGCTCACAAGATTGACTAAAATCTTAATATTAGTATTTTGATATTTTAATTAATGAAACTGGGATATTGGTATTCCAAAAACAAGCATCTTTCTCAATAAATCATAATTAGGGGAATGGTTTAAATCAAACTTTTATTACCATAATAAATACTGTAGTCTGGCAAAAAATTATAAAAATACAATTATTCTAAAAATATTTTAAATATACCTAATTAAAAACAATATTAAAACCATCATTTACGATGATAATGATATATTCAATAATGTTATATTTAAAAAATAAATATAGAACAAAATGGACGAAATTCACATGACATCATGGTCACTTATCTTAGTGAAAACATTCAGTGATTTGTCTAAGTTTAAACAAGAAGGATTATGCCTAATTTTGTTTATTATATTTAAGAAAAACAGCAAAATACAATTTTATTGTCGTGTCTAATAGCATTAAGTAATTTCATTTTTAAAGTTACTATTTACTCTATAATAATAATTTATATAGGTCTTGAATTTTTATTATATATTTAATGGAAATAGCTTCCAGATATATGTAGTTCATTATATTGTAAGCATTTTAAAATTTTTAATCTGAATCATATTTATTGTTAGAAATATAAGAAACTGCAGTTATGCAAAAAACAGGGCTGGGGTGTCGGCATCAGTGTTGGCAGTTTTAGGAGGTGTCAGTGTCAGCAATAACTTTCTCATTGCTCGTAATTTATTAGTTTTAAATTTAAAAATGTATTAAATAATTATTTTCTTTTTTGGTGAATAAATAATATTTCAGTAATAAATATTGAATAAAAATGTGTTCTAAAAAATCATTTGTGCATGTTTACTGTCGGAAGTGTCGGTGTCGGCACATTTTTCTGCTGACACCCCAGTCCTGGCAAAAAATAACACAAAGTATGAATAAAATTATGGTCAAATCAGGCATTCCAATTTGTTATTTTCTGATGATGATTATGTTAACTGATGAGAAAAGTTTGGTTTAGTTATAATAAAGTAATTTGGTCTTCATTAATAGTATGAATACAATATTGTTAACAATCATATACTAAATTTTTCATTATTAATGAATATGAAGCTAAATATGTTTCTATTGTATTATAAGGATACTGAAATTTCCTAGCTAGGTAAAATATGATCCAAATAAATCTAAATATGATTTAAAATTGTTCTGAACTTCAGATCTGCAGAAATAAATATATTATAGTTGATTTTTAACCCAAAGCCCACAGTTACCCAACTGTGAGACTGTTCGGACTAAACCAAAATAAAATGCCATTAATAGAAACCAGGATTTTCTTTGTAAATAGTATAAACTACACAAAAATAATTTCCAACAGTCCATATGTAGATACTTTTCAAGTATATAATTTGATTAGGAAAAATTCTAAGTGGTCACAAATTTACCAGATTGACTGTATAAGTTTTAAGAAAAAAACAGTAGGTTGGTATTTACCTCATTTTTGATGAAATAATCAGTGAAACTTTATATGTTACTTTCTTCTTCAATTACTTTTACTTCACCAATGACATTAAATTCGTCATTCCTATTCACATGAAAATGAATATCTTGAATAAATTTTTTCCTTTAACATAATAGCTCCCTTTTTGTTTTCTTGGAAGAGCTTTTTGGATCAGTTTACAAGTTCACTAAGTAATTTTGGCAATAATCCATAATTTGGACAGTACCAAAATATATTAAATTTAATGAAACATCTAATAAAGAGTGGAATTTGGAAGTAATAAGTATGCTTTCTTCCATGATTAAAACAAAGTTGTTTTCACTAAGAAACGTGACTTTTATAATCTCGAACGCAGGAAGGTGGATATACTCCATTAATATTTGAGCCTAATTTATACTTAACAGTAAGTAGCAGAGAGCCTGATATTAAGAAAATTGTCTTTTGCAAAACAAGCTCAAGATTCTCATTAATTTAAAAAATTTTTTTATAATTATTTGATTGTTTTTTATATAATATTTTTATGTAATAATTTTGGAAATGCTAGTAGTAGTAGTAATAGTAATAATAATAATAATAATAATAATAATAATAATAATAGTTTCTCTCTTATAATATAATAGTTTCTCTCTTCGATAATGCTCTCTTTGATTGTCCATTTTCAACTTAATTTTAACCAA
>AYEL01075617.1:0-34442 GCA_000484575.1 Olivierus martensii
TCACCATCAGCAGCAATGATCTGTCTCCAGTGCTTGGGCAGACAGACTATGAATCCCAGAATGATAGAACTCAGCAGAATGTGAACCAAAGAAATTGTCTAGTGCAGGGGTGGCGAACCTTTTTCTGCTGGCGTGCCAAAAATTTAAAAAGTTATATTTCTTAATATACTAACGTGCCAGATAATTTGTTATAGGAATATATATATATACTGAATGGACCTCAAAATTAATGTTTTCGGCAGACATTATGCCTAAATTTGAATGAATTAAATGTTAAATTACAATGTATCAATAAGACTATCATTGGCATATTTGATCTAATTCAGGCATTTGAAACAAAATTTCAAATATTATATCGAGTAATCGCTTCCAAAAGCTTCAAATATTTTCCAAATTTGAAAAAATTATTCACAGGTTTGAACTTTCATGAAAAACCGGATGGAGCTAAACTGACTACAGAATTTTCAAAAGTTATTAACTGTATAATCAGTGAGTTTCAATCAAGATTCACTCACAAGTCAATTTATCAATAGATAATTTGCAGAAACTACAAAATTTATCGTGTATCTTGATAAATTCAGGTTATCTGCACCTATTGTAACAACATTTGACTGGTTAAAGTTGGACGAACTTGAAATGCAATTAACAGATTTTCAGTCGAGTTACATAAGGAAGCAAAAATGATTAAGTCAACTAACACCACAACGGCATATGCACAATTGCAAGTAGAATAAAAGTGACTAAGAGTTATATGGTCACAACGCAAATTTTTTGCGCAGCGAAAATTTGGAAAATATAAAATTCTAGATTAACGTTCTATGTATGTATATATAAATATAAATGTGTGCCACGTGCCAGCAAAATTGTTCTGCGTGCCATTCCTGGCACGCGTGCCGTAGGTTCGCCACCGCTGTCCTAGGGGACTACTACAAGTATGCAAAATTTCAAAAAAATCGGTGACCTGAATGTCTGAACCTTCCCTTGTTAGATGTGATATTTCATAGATTTTTAAACATCTCAGATTCATTTCTTTATTCTATCTTAGATAATTGGTAATCAAAATTAAGATCAAATTAAAATTACAAATATTGCAATAATTTATTGCTGCAAGTAAACACATTTCTTTTTTTTCCAATAAATATAATAGAACATTTGAATACATATAAATATGTATGTAATTTATTTATTTTTAATATTAAATGCAAATTGTTCATAATTCTGAGTTTTTTAATATTTTGCAGATTATCTGGGGATTATTATTTAGTGAAATTAATTTCCTGATTACCCCAGTAATCAGGAGTCTATTGTATTTATTAAGCATAACTATATTAATATATATATGTATTTACAGCATAACTTATTAAGCAATACATGTATCAGAGTGGCAACCCATTAGACAATGATCCTAAGTAACCATTTCATAAAAAAGGGTGATAAATTCATCTTACAGGAACTAAATTATTATATATTATTGTATGAATGTGTATAATTGTAAGATTTTTTTAAAGTGGTTTCTAGGCTTTCCAAAAAATTTTTATTTTTCCCCATAAGAAATTTATATTCAGTTGTAATCCCATGTGATAATTTGGCATGAAGCTAACAATGTAGTCATTTCTAGAATTGAGTGGCCATAAAAATAACCAGGAAAAAATCAGTTGCCATCCTATATACAGTCAATTCTCGTTATTTGCAGATTCTGTGAATAACGAGAATTGACTATTCGTGAAAATTTATTTGTAACCACAAAATTGATTTTCACAGAGCTTTCGTGCTTATTCGCAGACTCCTGCTGAGCTGCGAAAATACTGTTAGCAATGTAAACTCTCTCTAATAAAGAAAGTTGTTTGTTATTAAATATAGTCTCTCTATCATTTTGCTGGAAAAGTCTCATTACCTATTCTTGCTCACTCCACAGACTGCAGGTCCCAAAGAAGAATGTGACCCTATGCTTGAATGCAGCCTCAAATTTAGGTGCCTAACTTCCTGTGTATTTGCTCCTTACACTGAGATTTTATATCTGAGGCAAAAACAGACGCAGACAAGACTGACTCAGTTTTTCAACGTAATTCAGAAAAAGTGTGTCAGCTGCCACATCAAATAACTCCCTATCAAAAATAAAATTTTATATACTATATAGTTATGTATTTTAAAAAATTAAATAAAGATTATTGTAATTATAATACTGTATATAGTCTGTACACTGCACATACTGTAATTATTTGTAAGTACTGTATACATATTAAATGTCTTTAAATAGAAAAAAACAAAGCATGGATTAAAATGTTGGGAAGAAAGATTTGCAGGAACCTAACTCTATTTTTCCCAAAGGCATAATGGTTCGCTAATTCAGTATTCACAAAGATTTTACAGAATGTAACTACTGTGAATAATGAGAATCGACTGTATGTGTATCATAATTAATGATATATTTGAGATTGCATTTTCAAGTTTATATTTTTCAAACTATGCCAAACTATTATATTATTATTAATTATAACTAATATAATTATGAACATGTTATTTATAATTAACAATATTAAAATAAAATTCAAAAAACATAATTAATTTCAAAAATTATATTCTTTAATTTTTGTATTTATCATAAAATAAGGAAAACAGATAAGCAGACAACAATATAAACAATGTCAATTAAATATATAGGAATCCCTTGATTAGTGTGGGTTTGAATAACGCAGTTTTGATTAGTGTGCAAAAAAAATTTTTGAGACTATTTCTTGATATATGTGTTGCCAAATTTGATTAATGTGCTTCAACAAGCACGATTCTTTTTTTTTTTTTGTTTTTGCAAACTCTCTGAAGCATTGGTAACTGAATCTCAGGGATTGTAGTTCTATATATTTAGAGCACTTCAATAAATTTATCTATTTATTTTTTTAATTCTGTTAATATTACGACTTTCGTCATCTAATTGTTATATTTTAAATTCGTTTGTAATTTTATTTATTAATATATTTAGTGCAAATGGCAACTACCTAATAATAGCCATTATAATATATCGCCAGCCTTGCCTTCATTTCCTCTCAAGTACTTGATGTTTATGGCTGTGCAATTATTTTTTACAAAAGTTATGCAATTTTATAAAAAATAATTTTTTTTGTGAAAAATAAATTTTAATTCTTACTATGAATTTTTAAATACCTATACATGATTTAAATATCTCAATGATTTAAAGTACATGTAATGCAATATAGAAATGTTTTGAGAGAGAAAAAAAATACATGTTTATAATTTTGATATTTTCCAGAATTCATTATATTTATTCCCATTGGTTTTTTAGTTTGATTAGTGCGGTTTTGATATATGCAAGATCGGAAGAGCAGTTTTTTAGTTTGATTAGTGCAATTTTGATATATGCAGTGTATTGCGAGGATTTATTAACTGCACCAATCAAGAAATTCCTGTACTATAGAAGGTATGTAGCCTTGTTTAGCAATGCCTCTTATATTTATATGGTTTTTTCATTCTGGATAGGCTTCATATATTTTTCCATCATTTAGATGGATAAATGAGCTTCAGTTATAGATGCCATAATCATATTTTCTGTAGAGAATAAGTTTTGTTTCTATTCACTATATGCATTTCTCTAGATCTTTTGCATATCTGCATCAGAAGCATAAAGGGCTTAGTAACTACAGATCCAGAAAAAATTTTGGATGCTTAAAAAATACATTATTATTAAAAGCAATATTAATATCCATATTGCAATTTATCTTTTAATTATTAGATCTAACTAGCAATTCCATCCTTCTATATTTTAGATTAAAAAACAAATATTGATTTTTTCAAATATGTTTGGAAGGAGCATCTCTAGTCCTAATCATCCTATATATATGTCATGATGTCTTGCGTTTCTATTTTCACAAATTGTATAACTTCTATGATATCTTAAATAATTAAAATAGGAATTTTTTGCCCATTCATAATCCTCTCATTTTAATATCTAAATAATGCTTTATGATCATCATTTTAAGTTTTGCCTTGTATATGTAATAAACAACCTGTTCAGGAGGTACAATCATTAAGAGAATTTCATATACCTTAGCTCATTATAATCTTTTTCTTATCATTTTGTCAATTGATGGAATGCATTAAAATAATAGTTTATTTCAATAACTGAGAAATGATAAAGAAAAAAATTGATCTTTTAATAATCTTCCAATTCCCTAACAGTTCCATTCTCTTATGACTTTTGTATAATATACATATGGAAACAATGCATTATGCAGAGATCTAGACCAATATGCAGGTAGTTTTCAACTTACAAATACTTCATTATATGACTGGTCAATGCAAATCTATGGATTTGAGTCCCTGTCTTTTGTGTTTGGTTCTTATAGTTTTGTGTTTTTATGTTTATTAAGATAATACCATAGTGTCCTAGTAAATATTAATAATCAGAAATTCATAAATTTTGGGCATTTATGACTTACAACAGAGGGATTCAAACTAATCTCTGTTGCAAGTTGAGGACTACATGTGTACAATAGGTCCCCAATTTACATGGTTTATTTATCCAAAAAATTTCCATATAAATCAGAAATCACAAGTCCAACAATGCTTAAATCTGATATATACAAACAAACACATTAGTAAATGGCTTGGCCAAATGAAACATACAAGCATACTTCAAGTATAGATTAAAAAAATTTAAGGCCTTAAGTGATATTTTTGCAAAAAAAGTAAATTGTTTAATGAATATTTCATTTGCATTTTATAGAATTTCAATGAAAAAAATATACTTACATATTCCCATATCTATGAAACCACACAAATTGGGAACCTACTGTATAGTGTAAATGAAAATCTTAATCTATACAGATATTGGTTATGATGTTTGTAAATGAATCTCATAGAAGGTTTGGAAAATGTTATGCATAAAGGTAGTCCTAAATTTAAGTATAGTTCAGTTCAAACTTTAAGAGCATAAGTTTGAAATACCATATATTGTGAGGCCCGCATGGCCCGCTGAACCCGCAAGGTAATATATGCCGACATTCAATAGGCGGATGGCCTACCTGCGGCTTGTGGCTTGCATAAGGATGGGTAATGAGACTAGACAACGATAGACACAAAGACTACGTTTGTAACAACAAACATCTTCCTTTATTGGAGAGAAAGCATTCCTTTACAAATTATAATCCGACAATTCAGAGTGGAGCACAAATACCTTTTTACGATGTGGGTGATTTTGATCTCTTCCGTCAGTCGGGGTTGAAGTCTTCTCCGAGAGGCAGTGCAGTTTTTCTACAGGACAGTTCTGGAATGTTGATTCACGTCCTGGGTCCCCTTTCTTCCCTTTTTTTCTTTTTTAGAGGCAGTGGCTCAAGGAGACAGAGTCCCTCACAGAGTTCGTGAAGCAGTGATGGGGATCACTCAAGCATACGGTCTTAGCTCTTCAACGCTGGTCAATAGTTCCACTCTTCTCCTGAGCTTCTATTTGAGGTTTTCTTTTTGGTCCTCCGCCTGAATTACTTAGGCGGATCGTTTGTGTGATCCAGTGTAGTTAACCAAGTTGCTCGTACAGTTACTCTAACTAGAGATGGGAAGGAACAACTAACTTCCTTGGCGTGCAAAAGATCGATCATGCTCTATCACGGGCTGGAACTGACTGACTCTCGATTAAAACAATAAATCCGTCACTTTTTCCCGGGAAGTCGTTAATACGACCCCAGTTACATACTTTCTCACAGACCCCACCATGCACCTGAACGATATTCAAGCCTCCATGCAGCCCGAATTGTAGTGTGTTTATTATTCTTTCCCGAGTTACGAGGACCGGAGTATCGCGGACCGGCTGGAAAATAAATAAGATGTCAACCTCGATCGAGTTATAATTATCGACAGAGTTACATTTTCCAGCAGGCCCAGCTCTGAGTCCTCACAATATTTATGGATTGCCTATTGCCAATATTTTTATGATACAATATGCTATCATAATAACATATTTAAAACTATACAAATCAAACACAAAAAGGAAACTGCAACTCATCTAATCATTGAGCATGGACTCATACACAATTTTGAACTGCATTGACTAATCACATAGAGTAAGCAACAAAATTTGATGTGTTTTAGCTACATAATTAATATAGTTAGCATCTATATAAATAGTTTATTTTATGATTACAAAATTTATAATTGCACTTGTTAAGATATAACAGATACACTTGTTAAAATATAACAATAATAAACTTAAAATATAATAATATTAACATAATGTAATCAAAAAATTTTAATGTTATATATTATTTTAGAATATATTGGTTAAATAATTAAAACTTTTAAATTTAATTACATGCATCATTTAATTTTTATTAATATAATTTTTAATTACCACCAGAAGCATCAAAACACAAACTAAGTCCAAAAATGAACAATGATAAACAAACTCACTCAATACGACCAAATTTTAAATTAATTTATCTTTAAACCTTAAAGAACTTTCAGACAAAGTCCAAAAGTATTTTTAAGGATTAAAGAAGAATAAAAGAACAGAATAAACTGAAAAGAAGTGAGAAGCAAAATAAAAGAACAGGATGTTGAATTTGATTTAAATTTTATTACCTGGAATTGCAAAATTGATTAGTTAATTTAAAATTTGATCTTATTAAGCAAATTTATCTATCATCAGAAGTACCAATTTTGGAACAACTGTGTGTTGATGGCAGATCAGGATGTACAAATTAATGTCAAAATTATCAAAGGAATAATGTTTGTATCCTGTAAAAATAAAATAAAAATGCAAAAATACATTATTATGTATGATAAATTAATATGCAATTATTTAATCATTTTTTTTAATAACAGTTCAATAATTTTTAATCAGACTTTGTAAATATAATTTTTATTGTTTGATCTTTAAAGAAAGTTGGATGAAAATAAATAAAACTTACTCTTTCAATAGTAGTAGTTATATCATCAGATAAAAGAAATTTAAGTGATTTCTGTATATCGTTAGATAAAGCTTGATACAATCTATTTAATTATATAAAACTTATTTAGTTTCAGTTACAAATTAATAAACTACTTTCAATGATTTAAAAAATCAATATGAAATAATTTAATCTAAAATTTTGCAACAAAATATATATACTGGTAATGTTAACTACAAAAAAACCACTTGCTTTAACTGAAGATAAAAGTTCATACAGCACTGTTTTACATTAAAGTTCCTTTAATCCTTGCTCACAGTGCTGTATGAACTTTTATATACTGGTAATTAAATTTAATTGAGAAAAAATATTAATATTTTAACATATTATAGGAATACCTCGATTATTGCAGTTTCTATTATTGTGATTTTCAATTTATCGCGGTTTATAATTTGATACCAAAATTCGTATTATTGTGCTCCAAATTCGAATTATCATGGCCGCAAGATGTAGCCCACTACATATGCATCCAGAATTACATTTAGTTCGAGTCACCACTCTCCAGATAGCGCTTTGTTTTTATCTGATCATGCCTGCTCACTATTCACCAGTAACTATCCACCTCTACTTGAAGTACATGTGGATATTTACTCACAAGTAACTATCGACCTCTACTTGAAGTACATGTGGATATTTATTTCTCTCTTATTTACCCCTATAATGAATGCTAAAAGAAACAAGGATGATATCAAGATTACAGCTATCAAGAAGAAACGTAGAGTGATCAACTTAGAAGATTACTACTTTTAACACATTTCTTTTTTACCTCATACATAAAATTTAATTAATATATTTGAAAAATCCTTGGCAATGATCCCCCATTTTACACACATTATTTATCCCAATTATCATAGATTCAATTATTGCAGTATTTTCCATGGCAACATTAACCGCAATAATCGAGATATTCCTGTATATATATAGACACTTCAACTGTCCCTAGGTTAAAAAAAATTTGCATATTAAAATATAATTTAAAATGTATTGTATTCAGATGATGTGGAAATAATAACCATGAAAAATAAATTTCAAAATTTAACCAAAAATGAAATTTAGTGCAAATTGTAAATATTCAAATTAGATACGTAAATGCAAATATGCAGCAAAAAACTGGATTCTTTTGAATCCAGTTTTATTCAGAAATTTTATTTAGATACCATATTTTTATATTTACAAACAAGTTCATGAATGATGGTGAACATAAAATACACATTTTAGAATTAATACTTTGTACACATTTTCGAGAGACAAGTCAGACAGATGATGTAATAGCTGTTTCCTCAACAATATGTGAGAGAAAGTGTTGAGAGTTAGAATCTTGGCAATGTTGCCAGGTGATTCAAGCTTTGGCAATGTTACCAGAGGATAGCCACAAGATAATTTTCATCACTTTCTCATGAGTTAACAGTATAGGTATAAAGAATACTCTTCATATTGATGAAAGAATGCCAAAAGCATTTTCTACTGTTATTTTCAGATTATTGCAGGTTAAAAGATGTTATCAAGTAATTATATTATTCTAATGACAAAATACATATAAAAAATTATTTACCTATAATTAAAACACTCACTTCTCATTAGTTGTTTAAATGGATATAGCCTTATTATATGCATAGTCATTCCAATTCTTTCATCATTGATTTTATTGTTATTTGAAATAATATTTAACATAAAAATACATGAATAAAAACATGTGAGTTCATGTTTATATTAGCAGAAATATTTGCTCCATTCAGATTTTTAATATATAATAAAGTAATCTTTTAAAACTCATCAATTAAATTTGTCTGAGTAGTTACTGGAATTATTTTATGTAAGTTATAGGCAATCCTTGGGTAATAAAAGGGTGTTTCCATACAGCTATGACTCAACTAAGTAACTTTCAGAAACAATGCAATTCTCTCGTTTAGTTATCAGTTGTTGTTTCAGCAACTCCAGGTTAGTTTGATATTTGTCAAAATGTAATTTTTAGCAAGTGTTATTAAACAACAGTAAATAACCTATTACACAATAAAAACAAACTACAGATTTTAGACTCAAATTCCGTTCAGGCAATAGCACTGAATAATTTTATTTATTCATGATTAATTAATCTTAATGAAAATGATTATGATAAATAAATTTAAATTTATTTTTGTACATTTTGATTACATAAGAGTATTGAATATAGCTTTTTTTGAGCTTCTGCTTGTTCTGTCACAATGGCAATTAACTTTTTATCTATATCTTCTGCTTCTCTATTACTTCTCTTCTGTTCTACACACATTTCGATATGTGGGTTCATGTTTTATGTTAGCAGAAATATCTGCTCCATTCAGATTTTTAATATATAATAATGTAATCTTTTAAAACTCATCAATTAAATTTGTCTGAGTAGTTATTGGAATTATTTTATATAAGTTATAGGCAATCCTTGGGTAATAAAAGGGAGTTTCCATACAGCTATGACTCAACTATGTAACTTTCTGAAACAATGCAATTCTCTCGTTTAGTTATCAGTTGTTGCTTCAGCAACTCCAGGTCAGTTTGATATTTGTCAAAATAGCAGTTCATCATAGTAAAATTCCAAAAATAAATTTTTCTCACCCCAAAATCAAAATAAGATTACTAAAATGTAATTTTTAGCAAGTGTTATTAAACAACAGTAAATAACTTATTGCACAATAAAAACAAACTACAGATTTTAGACTGAAATTCCATTCAGGAAATAGCACTGAATAATTTTATTTATTCATGGTTAATTAATCTGAATGAAAATGATTACAATAAATAATTTAGATTTCAGACTCAAATTCCATTCAGGGAATAGCACTGAATAATTTTATTTATTCATGGTTAATTTAATCAAAATGAAAATGATTACGATAAATTTAAATAAATAACCTATTGCACAAAAAAAACAAACTACAGATTTTAGACTGAAATTCCATTCAGGAAATATTTCTTCATGAATAATTTTATTTATTCATGGTTAATTAATCTGAATGAAAATGATTACAATAAATAAATTTAAATTTGTTTTTGTACATTTTGATTACATAATAGTATTGAATATAGCTTTTTTTTCAGACTCAAATTCCATTCAGGCAATAGCACCGAATAATTTTATTTATTCATGGTTAATTTAATCAAAATGAAAATGATTACGATAAATTTGAATTTATTTTTGTACATTTTGATTACATAATAGTATTGAATTTAGCTTTTTTTGAGCTTCTGCTTTTTTTATCTATATCTTCTGCTTCTCTGTTACTTCTCTTCTGGTCTAAACACATTTCTTTTAAAATATTTAATTTTTCAAGTTCAATACTATTTCGTGATCTTTTTTCCTTTTTCTAGTGCATTCTGTAAATTAAATAAATGAATAATTAGTAAACAAAATATGAAAACTTCTGCTTGTTCTCCCAGAAGGGCAGTTAACTTTTTATCTATATCTTCTGCTTCTCTATTACTTCTCTTCTGTTCTTCAAACATTTCTTTTAAAATATTTAATTTTTCAAGTTCAATACTATTTCTTGATCTCCTTTTGCCTTTTCTAGTGCATTCTGTAAATTAAATAAATGAATAATTAGTAAACAAAATATATTCAATACTATTTCGTGATCTTTTTTTTTCTAGTGCATTCTGTAAATTAAATAAATGAATAATTAGTAAACAAAATATGAAAATTCTTTACTTAAATAACAGTAATTGAATGCAATATAAACAAATTTTTTGAACCATATTCTCAAAACTTGTATAAAATACATTTTTATTGAAATATGAAATCATAATAAGCATTACAGTAAATGCATTTTCTACTACAGAAATAAAATAAATTTAAATTTATTTTTGTACATTTTGATTACATAGTATTGAATTTAGCTTTTTTTGAGCTTCTGTTTGTTCTCCCAGAAGGGCAATTAACTTTTTATCTGTATCTTCTGCTTCTTTGTTACTTCTCTTCTGTTCTTCAAACATTTCTTTTAAAATATTTAATTTCTCAAGTTCAATACTATTTCTTGATCTCTTTTTGCCTTTTCTAGTGCATTCTGTAAATTAGATAAATGAATAATTAGTAAACAAAATATGAGAATTCTTTACTTAAATAACAGTAATTGAATGCAATATAAACAAATTTTTTGAACCATATTCTCAAAACTTGTATAAAGTACATTTTTATTGAAATATGAAGTCATAATGAGCATTACAGTAAATGCATTTTCTACTACAGAAATAATTTTAAATTTTTATTAAAATAAGTCATGTATCTAGAAGCATTTTAGACACTTTGATTATATCATTACAACATTTGTGATAACTATAGTTTATATTAAAACATAAGTAAAATATGCAAATGAGAAAAATTATTCACACACTAAAATTTATTAAAATTATTGATAATACCTTGACTGCAATCTGTGACAGAAAAAGTATTTTGCTGCCTAATTAGAGATTCATTTTGCTGGGAAAGGACAAATGAATTTTCTAAATCTTGAGTATCGTTGAAAATGTTGGTAGTTATGTTCTGTTTGAAAAAAAATGACCATTACTATGAATTTTTTATACGAAGTACACCTTTTTATTTTTTTCTCAAAACATATTTAAAAAATAATTAAATTTGTTTAAAAAGAGAACAAAATCTTAACTAGACAAGTACTCAATAACATAAAATTAAAATACAATAATACTGCATGAAATATCTTTTTGCTGTTAATTGTATCTTAATTTGTTATAAGAATTTACATTGAAAAAAATATTTAATTTATATCAATACTTATATATATAAGCATAAAATTTTAAGTGATTTAAGATACCTCAATGTCATTCAGGCTCTCTACTATTTTCCCATCATCATTACAAGGAAGTATTCCTATAACAGAATGAACATCATTCCAATACTTCCATGTAGATGGTGAACTACCACTTGTCATTTTCCTTTTCTCACGTCTGTAAAAAATATGTTATATTAAAGCAAATTGTAATTTATCTTCAATAAACCAGACTGTACATAAAGGCCGAATTTAACGTTATGACGCCATTATGTAATTATGTAATGAAATCATTGATGATAACATTGCTAATCTATTAATAATTAATAATCTTATTTTGACATAACATGACTACTCAAGCTCAAGCAAGATTTATTCTTGCACAAAAAATATTCCTTTTATGGTTACGCCAATTTATCTGCACACGTTCTTGACAATCTCGCTATCGTGTATAGCCATATTTGTGATACTTACACAAAAAATATATTCGTGTATCAATATTATTTTTAAAATTTACTTTTTCATGTGTTTTTTAGTTTTAGTTTGTATGCAAAGAGTTCAAAAGCATTCATTAGAAACATTAGAAATTATGTCCTAAATTAATTCTGATAAAATACTTATGTTTTTAAAGAAAGTTATCTAACTGATTGTTAACAACCTATTACATCAGAATGTTACAAAATATTAGGTACTTAAGTAATTTAAATTTGTTTTTTTACAAAATTAAACTTAATATGAATGATGAAATTTACTATGTTCATGCTTAATTATATCATCAAAATTTGGAATAACTCGGTACTAGTGTACATGTAAACTAGCAAGAGTATCTATTATTTTACACTACAGAGCATCCATTTATTTGATTTTTTCTTTTCGACTAGAATTTTATACATGTGGGCATTGAAACTAATATATTCTAGTTTATGAGGAGGGCCGTATAAGATGCCTTCGCGGGCCGGATCCGGCCCGCGGGCCGCTTTTTGCTTATCCCTGCACTAGAAGAAGAGGGCATGCAAGAAGAGGAAGAGGGCGAGGGAAAGGACAAAGTAGAAGTTTGGCAGAGGTAAAGGAAAAAATAACAATAAGCATGAATGGATAGCAGATGATCAAGCTTTTAAGGCGTCAGACATGGCAGCGTGTCAATTCTCCAGCAGATGATGTCAGCCAACCATTACCAATACCTTTGAATATTTTTATAATTATTTACCTCTCAGTACATTTTTTTTTTTGGCATATTTTACGTCCCCTTTCCAATCAGAGAGATTACTAAGGGGACGGGGCCAGTTCCAACCACGGGCTGCACCCACACCCGTGGAGGGGGGCCGGATGGTGAAGGACGGGGATCACCGGGCCGGGCCCAGCACCCCGAAAAAAATCCGGGACCAGACCCGGGACGCGAACCCGGGTCCTCCAGCGTGGTACGCCAACGCGTTACCACTCGGCCATCCGGCCGCCTACTTTTATACTTTGGAGAGCATTCGCTAGCCAATCAGAAAGCAGCTCACAGTACAGAGATGTACATTTGAAACATTTACCAATGAAACTAATGCATACTGTGAATTAAATAGCAAGAAAAGCATGGATACCACACCAATTGAAATACGACAACTTTTTGCTCTACAATGCATGGGGGAGTAGACAAGACAGACTTCTTTGTTCAATTATATCGAACCTTTATACGGTCCAGAAAATGGACACTGAGAGTAGTGTTTCATTTTGTAAACATGAGTATTAAACTCTTGGCTTGAATACAAACGTCAAGCAAAAACAAAGATAAATCCTAAAGAAGTAAAAGATCTCCTGCAATTCACTTTCGAACTTGCAGAAGCGCTGGTATTGGTTGGTACCAGTATTGTAAAAAACGAGGTCGACCAGTTAGTTCACCACCACCGGCACCATCAGGTAAAAAGCAAAGGAGCAACCAGGAAGTAAGGCCAGTTTCTGATGTAAGATTTGATTCAGTAGACTACTGGCCAAAGGTAATAGAAAAAAGGCAAAGGTGCAAATTTGAAATGTGTACCTTGAAATCTAATGTAATATATGAAAAATATAATGTTCATCTTTGTTTGAAGTCAGTAGATAATTGCTTCAAAAAATTTCATGTATTATAAAACAATCAATGGCCATTAATATTTTAAGCACTAACTTCGTTTTACTAAATATTTTCAAGCGAACATACTGACAAGGGTGCTTGCCAACCGGGTAAAAACGAAAAGGAACCAAACTTTATAAATACAATATCGATCAGTCGATTATTAAGAGGTATAATTCAAATATAAACGCTTAATCAACAATCAAATTCAGGATACATTCATGACGCGGAAGAGAAAAACGATCAACCAAGAATGCGAGGGACACTGCATTCTCAGTCATATCGGCCACAACAAAGTTACGAACAGAGCCGGATCCGCTCACCTAATATGTTTGAACCACCGCGATATAATTGGTATTCACAACCGCACTTTAATGCATATCGGAGTTCTCAGGGAAGGTTTAGGCCACGATTTTCGGCACCGCAGAATTCCAGCGGGCCCCGAGGAGGTATGGGATATCGGAATCCATCTCCACCACCACCGCGCTCGTCGGTAATGCGAACACAATTTGCCTCACGGCAAAATTTTCAGAATAGAACACAACAACAGAATCGCAACCAATCGAATTCTTGACTAAAACGAGAAAAATCCGCGTTTAATCAGTTCGCTAAATTAGATAGGATACAGCCAAGGACTTCTCACGCGATTATATCAATTAAAGAAAAACGTAAGAACGTCGGCAAAGAGCAATTAGAGCGAAACGCCGGTCGTTCGAAAAGAACGAATAAAATTAAATTAGCTAGAGATGTAGAGCCGAGTCTAAAATGTCTAGTTAACGGCAAACGAGCGGCATTAACAATAGATACCGGCGCTAAGGTCACTTTATTATCGAGAACGTTTGTAGAGACGCTAGGTAAACTTGTGTCTATATCACCGGTTTCGGAATCTGAACTACAGAGTGTCACTGGACACGTTATAAGAACTTATGGGAAATACGAATTCGCTTTTCAAATCGGTCCATTGCGATTCAAACATGTCTGTAGTGTTGTCGATTCGCAGATTACAGCTCCTAATGAGGGAATATTAGGACGAGATATAATTAGAAAACACCAACTCGTAATTTCTTTGCATAATTCGAGAATTATTTTATCTAATGGCATGCAATTAAATTTTTGTGGCAAAATATGCAAACAAGCCGCTGTAAAAGGATCTACGCCGCAGAGCACCGATGCAAGTACTAAAAACACATGTAGGAATAACCAAGGCGTAGTTCAGACAAATCTACAGACCCAAAGCCGCAAAGACGGCGGGAAAACTGTTTATTTGCTAGAGGACAGAACCGTTCCGCCATTGTCAGAGATAGTAACACTAGCTAAAGTCGCAGGTGTTCGACAGAAAAATCGATTAGGAGTTATAGAATCAAAAACATTAAGTGAACCGGGATTAATGACTATGGATATTTTAGTTAAAACAAAGAATAAAGGTAAAGTGCCTGTACGAATAATGAATGTAACGACTAACGTTCTAAAACTTCGCAAACAAGAAGAAGTAGGTAAATTTATGCAGGCAATAGAAGACACCGAGGAACAAACGGTTAATGATAGGCCACAGAAATCCAATGATATAGCGAATATGAGTCAAAAAGAGTTTGGAAACCTCTTTAATTGGTCAACGATAGGTAAAGATAAAAAGAAACCGCTATTAGCTTTATTATACAAATACAAACACGTTTTTGCAACAAATAATTTTGATTTAGGATATTGTGATATAGTGAAGCATGAAATAAACACAGGCAATAGTCCGCCAATTTATCAGCCACCATATCGCATACCTTACGCACAACGAGAGAAAATGAATGAGATAGTGGAGGAAATGCTAGAGCACGGGGTGATCGAACACTCCAGCTCGCCGTGGTCAGCGCCCGCACTACTTGTTAAAAAGAAAGATGGCACTTATCGTTTTGTAATAGATTATAGGAAACTTAATAGTGTATGTGCACAGGACCCGTTTCCTATTCCGTTGGTATCAGAGAATCAATAGTTTAATCGGTAAATCAAAATATTTTAGTACAATGGATACTTTGTCAGGGTTCTGGCAATTGCCGCTAGCGGAGGAGTCTAGAGATAAGAGACACTCGCTAAGGATAAAATATATGTTATGATTTGGTCTTTGTTATTGCAGTGGTTCTCTTCTATATACGATTTTAAAATACTTGTATTATTAATTGTTATGTATGGTCAGTGTCTGTTTATAAACATTATTTGACCTGTACTTTATTAAATTAAATTAAATTAAATCATATACCAGCCGGCCCCCCTCCACGTGTGTGGGTGCAGCCCGAGGTTAGAATTGGCCCCGCCTCTTTAGTGTGAGGCCCGCGAGCCCGCGAAGCCCGCTGAATTAAAACAAGCGGTCTCCGACAGGCGGATAGCCTAAGAGCGGCGTGTGACGCGGATAAGGACGGGTGATGAGATGCTGGACAGAGCGGACACTGAGACAACGTTTGTTTGAACAAACATCTTCTTTTATTGGAGAGAGATTAATTACATTAATTATTGACCCGACAATTAGGTCGGAGGACAATACCTTTCCCTCAATAATCACATTAAGTAAGTACATACATACTTTTTAATATTTTTTAGCTGTTTATATTCTACAACTTTTTGTAAGCATGTTTATTGAATGCAATCTGGTAAATACAATTTTGCAAAAAGGTTTTTTTCATCTTTTAATAAAATTGGTTTCCAAAAAGTGTTACATTTATGCGTTCCGTTTGTTGAGACAATAGCGTATCGAGTACCAATGCTCCTCCCCCTTTTTTATAAGTGCGGCCCTTCATATCTCTAGTAAACATGGCTATGGCCCTCGGGTTCATTATAATTGGACAGCACTGCTTTATATTAATGACAACAATCCGTATTTATTCAAATACTTTGAATCTATCAAAGCCATTTTAGATTAACAGAAAACATGTGCTGCTTTTCAAATGTTAGTAATTTTACATCAGAACCCATTTATTATCCCAATATGAATTTTTGGAAAATAATATAGATAAAATTGTCAAATATTCGACAATTTATATTCCATTGAAATTTTTAGAAATTGCATAAATTTCGTTAAAATATTTGTTTACTTTGGAAATGATGGAATTATCATCTTCCCGTTTAATCATCTTTAGTGAGGAATATAGTAATTCTGAGGTTCTGAAAGCTTTTATTCCAAATACTTCGATACTATTGTTCGCATATAATTAAAATTATTGACACTATATATTCATCTGTTCTAATAGTAAATTCATAATAAACTAGCTAGGGTGTCTCAGTTATGGTGATGCATTGGCGCAGATAGGGAAAATGCAAATAATCAACTGCATCCCCTGTTACGAATATTTGTACAGGCAATCTTCCAGTTGCAAACATAATTCGTAGTTTTGTTCGAAACATATACCGTTGTTATTTTGACTACAAATATATTGAAATAAATTTATATAGGTTACTTTACATTAAAATATACTTTACAAGTGAATCAATTAAAACTTTCTTATTTTACAGACTTTAACAAAAACTTCGAAATATAAAGCGAGGAGTTTTTGATGTAATCTCCGCCATCTTGAAATACTGCCATTATATGTTAATTAACGTTGTAATTTTACACTATTAAGTACGAATGTTTGTAACTGCAGAAGCTGAGTTACTGTGATCTGTTCAGCAATTATTATCTATATGCAGGTATCCCTCCTATAACACGGTAGATAGGTTCCTGAAAAAAAAAACAGTATTGTGTGAAACCGTGCTATCTGAGACCCAGAGCCAATAGAAAACTAGAGTTACGTTCCAAAATCAATTCAAAACAAAAAACTTTCGTTAATTCTACATAAAAAACTTAATTTTTATTAAGAATATCAATAACACGAAACATAAAGAAAGAAAAAATATATACTTAATCCTTAAAAAAAATAATATAGGTAAAATAAAAGGAAAGAAAAAGTATACAGTCTATATAACTTAACCCTTAAAAAAAATAATATAGGTAAAATAAAAGGAAAGAAAAAGTATACAGTCTATATAACATTCAACACTGTTTCGTTAAAACGAGATAGATTTTTTATTTAACGATATCAACTTCACTTTCTGAACTATTTTATGCATTTAAAGTTGGTGGATATTTTGCTCTCTTTACAAAATTTGTAATCTAACCTGCTACAACCGGCCAGAAAACAATAGTCCTTAACACAAAAATTTATGAATAGAAAAGTTTTCCCGCTCTTTCGCATTCCTCTATCGACGGGTAAAAACTTATTTTTATCCAAGTACTGAATGTTTGGAACACAAAATATTCAATGGTCGCCAAATAACTCAACTTCAAATCGAAATCGAAAATATACTGTATATTGTCCCTCTCATGGAAACTAGCGAAATTGTACAGTGGGTGATCGGTTATCGAACAGTTTGGATAACGAACACTTTTTCGAAAAATTTTTATGTTCGGTTAACGAACATGTTCGGATAACGAACACTTCACAGAACAAACTGTGGGACCCGCTGACTGACGGAATGACAGGTCAGCCCGATGGCTGCGTGATAAAGCTGTGGCTTAACATTCTGGAGGATCCGGGGGTCCCACCTCTCCAATTTTTCAGGAGGGATCTGGGCCCGGCCCGTTGAAACTCATGCTTCCGGTTGACTCCATCATGGGTGTTGGTCAGCCTGTGATGATGGCGGCTCTATAAGCGGAATGACAGGTCAGCCCTGGCTGCGTGATAAAGCTATGGCTTAACATTCTGGAGGATCCGGGGGTCCCACCTCTCCAATTTTTTAGGAGGGATCTGGGCCCGGCCTATTGAAACCCATCCTTCCGGTTGACTCCATCATGGGTGTTAGTCAGCTTGTGATGATGGCGCTCTATAAGTAGCCCCTCCAGATAAAAATATTCCATAAGGATATTTCGGCTTAACTCACCTAACGGAATGACAGGCCTTCCGCGTTCGTGGACTTATGGGTAAGAATGAAAGAACAGTAAAACAAATCAAAGATTTATTAAAGAAGGTAAGAGAGAGATTTTACAATTTTTTGGATATATGAAAGAAGGTAAGAGAGAGATTTTACAATTTTTTGGTCATGGAATAGCACCCATACCAGGTTGAGGTCAATAGGCATGGAGATTTCTACCACGACAATGCTATTAACCACTTCCAAAAAATCTGAAGGAGGTAGAGAAAAGCAATCGACATTGGACAGATTCTTTATCGGAAAATAAACAACATATGAATGAAATGCAAGATTATATATGAATATATTATTGTTATTACACATAGATAAACGTAGTAAGAAATTATGTAATTTTTTATTTATTGTTGTTTTTTTTTTTTAGTCTCTGGAACGAATTAATCAAATTCCTATAAAAACCTATGGTAAATCGATGATCAAATGAATTAATCAAATTCCCATAAAAACCTATGGTAAATCGATGATCGGTTAATGAACAATTTGGATAATGCACATTATCTTGGAATGGATTATGTTCGTTAGAACAATTTGGATAACGAACATTTTCTTGGAACGAATTATGTTCATTAACCGATCACCCTCTGTATATATATATATATCCATTATCTTGGAACGGATTATGTTCATTAACTGATCACCTAATGTATTAAGGAAACGAATATTGTCTAGGAACGGATTATGTTCGTTAACCGATCACCCACTGTACTAGTATTCACGAGTGATCAGTTAACGAACAATTCGGATAACGAACATTGTCTTGGAACGGACAATGATCGGTTAATGAACAATTCAGATAACGAACATTGTCTTGGAATGGATTATGTTCTTTAACCGATCACCCACTTGTATTTATGATTAATTTTAGCAAAGTATTTCTCAATGATTGCATTTTTGTATGTGTATTGTGTGTCCCTAATATGGATTTACAGAAATAATTGAAAATGTTTTGTGTTGTAGGAGAGTAAGCGTAATTTTCTAAATGCGTTAAGTAAGAACCGTGTTGTAGAAGTACCGTGTTATATGAGGATTTCCACAATTTTCAAATCGTGTTACAGCAAAACCGTGTCGTAGGAGGGATACATGTAGTAAATTCAATTAATATCAACCAATCATAATAATTAAAATATATAACACATAATTTTGCGTATTTTACGTTTCAGTTTTCATCAAACGACATTCGATATTTAATTTAATTGTTTTTAATTGCACCTATTTGATAAATTTCTGGCTGCGCCATTGTGTTGATCTAACAGCTGACAATAAAAAACCACTGAAATAACTTAGATTGTAATAAGTACTGGAAATTCTCCTGAAACTCCGTGTAGCCTGACTACTTTAATAGAAAATTTCTAACTTTATATATAATTCTTTCAATTAAAGGGATGAGACAATACGAAATTAATTTAAATCGAATAAATATCAGATCAACCCAAAAATCATGTCGTTTTTCACATTAAGATTTGAAAGGATGTAAAAAATAATTACTTGATAATTTCATCCAGTACATATGGTGCGTTTGACATTCTTCTAACATTGTGAAAGATTTAAAAATTACCTTTAGACAAGCTGAGACATATTCAAAAAGTACAGCATAAAAAAGACATCACACTTGGGATGACATAATATTTCTCATTCTTTCTTTCTAATTTCATCCAGTACATATGGTGCGTTTGACATTCTTCTAACGTTGTGAAAGCTTTAAAAATTATGTTTAGACAAGCTGAGACATATTCAACAAGTACAGCATAAAAAAGACATCACACTTGGGATGACATAATATTTCTCATTCTTTCTTTGCAATACAATATACAGTTAATCATTCTAATTTTCATAATTGAATTCATAGAAACTGCTCTCAAATCTTAGATATTTAAACATGGTTACATAGATTGGCTAGGGAAAAACAGATAATGATATCATTCATTTCTTCATAAAATTATCTTCATTCCTTCATAAAATTATCATTTAAAATCTTCCTTCGGAAATGTAACGAAAGTTAAAGTATCTTCTAAAATTTAAGACAGAGTTTCGTTCCTTGTGAAGACACTTGTAGAAATTCTAAGCTGACATTTCTTTTGACCAGTTACTCCAGTTAATTGAAGTAGAGTCGAGAAAACAGAATACATACCACTCACCACCTGCAATAGATAAATAAAGCATCAAATCAATTATATGCTATAATTGTTCTTATATTTCTGTAATACTAGATGATAAAATCAATTAATTAATTATTAACACTTTTATGCTATCAGATAAGTAAACAAATTATTAAAAATAAACTTATATGACTCTCACTCGTATGAAAAACTGCCTTTTGACAAAGAAAAATCCGGCTACTGATATTCCCATAGGCCTTCCTCCGAATCTCTTCATGAATCCAATCATCTGTTATGGATGAAGTTTAAGCATATTGACAATGACAAAAAAATAAAATTGATTACCTACTTTAAATTTATATTTAACTGTAAGAGGCACTGAAGAAAATTTTCCCATTGAGACGAAATTATCATAAATCTGAAAACCATACAAAATTTATTACCCGTATATTTTTGAAACGATATTCTTCATACTAAAAAATACATACCAATGAGGATAATACGGATAATGCTTTAGCCGTTATCAAACTTCCAGAAAATAATATTAATGCAAAGATGGCAATAAGGTGATGTAAAATTGAATTCCTATCCAGAAAGATAGCCCCGTATAAGAAAAAGCATGAAAGATAGACGAAATGAATATAGATCAATGGTAAAAGTAGTTCCCATTGTTCACTCATATGTTGAAAAAATTCCAATATTTCTAAATGTTTGAATTCCTATCCAGAAATATAGCCCCGTATAAGAAAAAGCATGAAAGATAGACGAAATGAATATAGATCAATGGTAAAAGTAGTTCCCATTGTTCACTCATATGTTGAAAAAATTCCAATATTTCTAAATGTTTCTCCATTATATTTTGCAGAAATGCTACATTAGCAAATCTTTGAATTTCCAACTGTTTAGATATTTCTATAAGTCTCTTACCTATAATTAAGAAAACTATGCAAAAAAATGTAAGAGCCGATATTATATGACTTATTACATAAGTTAAGTATATATGATGGTAGATGGAACAATATAAAGCTTCAACTTTGCTATCTCCTACAACCTTCAGTTGAGAATAGATGATCAAAGACGTTATAATCGAAATCGCGATCAAAAGAAAGACTAGCAAGATAAGAAATCCAAGCGAATATATTTCTGTTGTTTCAACGAATTTCTTTTCATCATTATATATATTCATTTTATAATGGATTGATATCTTCTTTCTTGTTATGATGCTGTACTGTAATGCTATGTATACTGAAAGACACAGCAGAGTAAAATTGGCATGGATTGCATAATTGCCAAATATGGAAATTGCTTTTCCACACGGGACATTTTTACTAAACGCTGTTGAAATCAGTAAAATAGGATACATCCATAAAATTATTTCAAGTATATGCGTGTATATTATGAAAATTTTAGTTGCAAATGTTTTTCTTTTCTTCACGCATTCATTTGAATCTAGGAATTCTAATCCAAATATTTTAAATGTAGAAAAAAGTGGATAAAGCTGGTGATCAATATAAATATTTGACATAATAGTATCTGGATGATTGATCATCGTTTATAGAAATTAATCTATTCCGAAATGCTTAATATATATAGACTATATGTTCTATATTGTGATATGAGAAAAATGCCGTACATTTCATAATTTTGTATACGCCTCCCTTAAAGTTTGTATATTAATTAACTTTTATTTATCATAGTGAGTTCGGTAGCTATGATAAAAAATGAATCTAGCATCTATCGAGATTGAGAGTAAGTATGAATTTATAAACCAAACTACGAAAAATAAATGGTGGATCCGAAAAAATTAACAATTATAAATATCATGTATATGATTAATAAAAAGTAAGAATTCAATAGTAGGCATCACGTTGTAACATTATATTGCCAAATTTCATTATTTGTTGAATCAATTCATTCAGAAATAATACTGTAATCTTTATCAACTGTTTGGTAGAGAATTGAATACGTTTTCTCTGAAAAATACAAAACATTATGTTGAGAAATCAATTATGAAATTATGAATATATTCATCATTAAAAATATCATAGAATACATACTTTTTAATATTTTTTAGCTGTTTATATTCTACAACTTTTTGTAAGCATGTTTATTGAATGCAATCTGGTAAATACAATTTTGCAAAAAGGTTTTTTTCATCTTCACATACTTTTTAATATTTTTTAGCTGTTTATATTTTTACAACTTTTTGTTAGCATGTTTATTGAATGCAATCTGGTAAATACAATTTTGCAAAAAGGTTTTTTTCATCTTTTAATAAAATTAGTTTCCAAAAAGTGTTACATTTATGCGTTCCGTTTGTTGAGACAATAGCGTATCGAGTACCAATGCTCCTCCCTCTTTTTTATAACTGCGGCCCTTCATATCTCTAGTAAACATGGCTATGGCCCTCGGATTCATTATAATTGGACAGCACTGCTTTATATTAATGACAACAATCCGTATTTATTCAAATACTTTGAATCTATCAAAGCCATTTTAGATTAACAGAAAACATGTGCTGCTTTTCAAATGTTAGTAATTTTACATCAGAACCCATTTATTATCCCAATATGAATTTTTGGAAAATAATATAGATAAAATTGTCAAATATTCGACAATTTATATTCCATTGAAATTTTTAGAAATTGCATAAATTTCGTTAAAATATTTGTTTACTTTGGAAATGATGGAATTATCATCTTCCCGTTTAATCATCTTTAGTGAGGAATATAGTAATTCTGAGATTCTGAAAGCTTTTATTCTGTACTCTTTATCAACTGTTTGGTATAGAATTGAATACGTTTTCTCTGAAAAATACAAAAAAATTATGTTGAGAAATCAATTATGAAATTATGAATATATTCATCATTAAAAATATCATAGAGGTTCTGAAAGCTTTTATTCCAAATACTTCGATACTATTGTTCGCATATAATTAAAATTATTGACACTATATATTCATCTGTTCTAATAGTAAATTCATAATAAACTAGCTAGGGTGTCTCAGTTATGGTGATGCATTGGCGCAGATAGGGAAAATGCAAATAATCAACTGCATCCCCTGTTACGAATATTTGTACAGGCAATCTTCCAGTTGCAAACATAATTCGTAGTTTTGTTCGAAACATATACCGTTGTTATTTTGACTACAAATATATTGAAATAAATTTATATAGGTTACTTTACATTAAAATATACTTTACAAGTGAATCAATTAAAACTTTCTTATTTTACAGACTTTAACAAAAACTTCGAAATATAAAGCGAGGAGTTTTTGATGTAATCTCCGCCATCTTGAAATACTGCCATTATATGTTAATTAACGTTGTAATTTTACACTATTAAGTACGAATGTTTGTAACTGCAGAAGCTGAGTTACTGTGATCTGTTCAGCAATTATTATCTATATGCAGGTATCCCTCCTATAACACGGTAGATAGGTTCCTGAAAAAAAACAGTATTGTGTGAAACCGTGCTATCTGAGACCCAGAGCCAATACGAAAACTAGAGTTACGTTCCAAAATCAATTCAAAACAAAAAACTTTCGTTAATTCTACATAAAAAACTTAATTTTTATTAAGAATATTAATAACACGAAAATAACATTTATTCAATAATTTTTCTGTAGTAAATATTTAAATGAATCATGGGGAATTTAATGAAAGTACCAATTTCTTTACATTTTGCTACTTTAAATTGCTTTGATTGTTTTAACAGTATTACTAGAAATTGAAAAATTCTGAATATAAGAGAAAAATCCAGATGCTCCTCTAGTTTCGAAAGTGAAATTTAAAGACTCATCAATAATTTTTATATAATATGATAGCAAAATGCTCTAGTAACATTGTAATGTAAAATTACGCAGTTAGTTAATATAGTATGATAATATTTCAAGATGACAGCGATTACCTCAAAGCTTCCTCTCTTTATATTCAAAATCTCTCATTAAAATCTGTTACCTAAGAAACGGTTATTTGGTCCAGTTGTGAAACACTTTAAATTATACAGTAGTATATAAAGTTATTTTAGTACTTTTAGAACCAACGATGTGGTCAAGTTACGAAAAAACATATGCATAAATAATGTTCGCAACTAGAAGAGCGCATAGAGAATATACAATAGTTAATATAATAACATTATTGACAAGAATCATTAATGTCATCGAAGTGATAGAAAAATGACCTATTAAGAAGATGCGGTCAGGTTACGAAAAAACATATGCATAAATAATGTTCGCAACTAGAGGAGCGCATAGAGAATATACAATAGTTAATATGATAACATTATTGACAAGAATCATTAATGTCATCGAAGTGATAGAAAAATGACCTATTAAGAAAACTAATGTATAGAAAGGTGAACAACTTACTGATTACAATTTTATTCCTTTTAGAGCTGAAACTTATTAATAAAGCTGTAATATTTACATTGATTTAATTGTATGACTAAAATAAAAGAAAAAATAACAATAAAAATAAATAAGTGTAATTATTTGGACAGTTGAGGCGTTTTAAACTGCACAGGGAGTGTATCAAATCCTTCCTTGACATTTAATTGTATGACTAAAATAAAAAAAATAACAATAAAAATAAATAAGTGTGATTATTTGGACAGTTGAGGCGTTTTAAACTGCACAGGGAGTGTATCAAATCCTTCCTTGAATTAAGACATTCTGATAACACACGAATTATGTTTTTGTACAACTTTTCGCCCTTTCCATCATGCTTTACTTAGAATAAGATTCCTGCAACATACTATTGCATGAAAGGCAAACCGATTCCGAATTTCTGTTGGATATATTGCAGTAATGCTATTTTCGCCATAGCAACGGATATCAGACTTGACTTTTCTATCACAAACTTAAGGAATAAGTATACAGTAACTGTTAACCTTCTTACATCCTGTCGTATAAGTTATTATATAAACAATTTTTTCGCTTTAACAAGTTTCTTATAAGCTATGTTCTCACATAAATTAATTAAATGCAATTTATACATCTATGCTTCTTCAGATGGCAATAAGCGTTACAGCTATTTACTAACAAATACTTTTAGAATAACTATTTAGGATTTCGTATTTTATTTTATGCAAGTAGATGTCTAAAGTAAAGTAAATATAAACTAATTATAATAGAAATGAAATTTAGCTGTATATTATTATTAATTAAAAAAGATTTATTAAATTAGTTGGTTCCTAACAGTACTGTGGGAAATTGGAGTTCGAATTAAACGTAACTTATTCCCCCGATCTCTTTTGGTCCAAACAGGTCAAACAAGGGAGAAATAGGAAGGAAAGATACATCTGGAGAAATAAGCAATAAAAATTCCATTGTTGCATATTTTAATATTAAACACTACAAATTCTTAGAATATATAAGAAGTAATTTGCAATTCGAATGTAATTCTCCTTTTACTACTAAGATTAAACTAAGTTATTTTTAATCTTGATAATTTGCATTTTTATTAACTATTATAGTTAATAATTTGCATATAACGCGCAATTAATCAATAATATGAATAAAGCATTTTGAATAATTACAGAGGAATTCGATCAATCCAAAGTGGAATTTTAAAAATATCAAAGACTATTCTATAAAGTATAAGCTGAAATTAATGAAGTCTACTATTCATCTCCGTTATTTTTTAGCATTATGTAGCATTATGAGAGATATTAAAATTGTGGATCCTCTTTAATCCACAAAATAAAAATAATTGAAGTACTCGCTAATCAGAATGAGCTCTAAAGATATTTTAGGAGATATTTATATATGCAATTTTCTCTAACTAAATATAAGAATCCACAATTCTATCATTATTATTATTATTATTTATTAAATTTTATTTAAATCATAATATGACTCAGCAGAATTTAATGAAATATCATGTTACACATCATGCTTTATCGTAATCGATAAAGAATTAGCCGAGTTATACCCCGTTCGCACTTGCAAAGATAAAGATCTTTAAGTCCCAACTACAATTAAAATTATACAAGACTCTATTATTCCCGTAACCAATATAAGAATGATGCAGTTATAATGCTTGGATGGATAAAATATACTCAATAAAAATTCCATTGTTGCATATTTTAATATTAAACACTACAAATTCTTAGAATATATAAGAAGTAATTTGCAATTCGAATGTAATTCTCCTTTTACTACTAAGATTAAACTAAGTTATTTTTAATCTTGATAATTTGCATTTTTATTAACTATTATAGTTAATAATTTGCATATAACGCGCAATTAATCAATAATATGAATAAAGCATTTTGAATAATTACAGAGGAATTCGATCAATCCAAAGTGGAAGTTTAAAAATATCAAAGACTATTCTATAAAGTATAAGCTGAAATTAATGAAGTCTACTATTCATCTCCGTTATTTTTTAGCATTATGTAGCATTATGAGAGATATTAAAATTGTGCATCCTCTCTAATCCACAAAATAAAAATAATTGAAGTACTCGCTAATCAGAATGCGCTCTAAAGATATTTTAGGAGATATTTATATATGCAATTTTCTCTAACTAAATATAAGAACTATGCAAAGTAAACCAGTTTATAATTGATCGTATTCAAAATTAAACGAGTTTGAGTGAGAGCCTAGTTCATATTACAAGAATTGTTTAACCACTTTACATTACATAGTGACATCTGGTGTTGAAAAGTATACTTCCGCTTCTTGTGACAGGTTTGAGTGAACTTAAATGGAATATAATAAAATGGAAATAAGACTGATAAATGAAATTAATGAAAGGAATATACAAATATATCGTCTATTACAAAAAAAAGACGGAAACGTTCTCGATTTTTGAATCAGGTATGTATTTAAATATGAATTTCGCATTTTTACCAATATATAATTGTTTCTTTTGAATTGTTTTTTGACATAATACTTATTGAATAGAAATAAATGATATTCTAAAAAAGTTTTAGAAGAATAGCTAAATAGTTAAATGGCACCAATAACAGATGAAAACTGTTTTTTACAAAATAAAAAAAATAAAATACTTAATTGAAGTTGTTCTTAGCGTTTAATAAATAATGCAAAATGAAATTAACAATTTTCATTATCATAATAATTACTAATGAAATATACAGCAGATGTATAATGCTTTGATAGAAAAAATCTTTATAATATTTGTAATTGTATGTTTACATAATAATTATTGTATTTGTAAAATACAATAATTGTTTATGCAAATATTTCCATGTAGAAAGTACCATCGTTTGAACTGTATCAATATTAATATATATTCCCCCATGGATAAGTACAGAAAGGTGTTTATAAAGTACATTACTGACAATGTTTTTCATTAGCAAAGGATATACATCAACATAAAAAATACATTTTTGGTATTCTATTCCCTGCACATAAACAGCATTTTCCGTGTTTAAAATTAAACGAGTTTGAGTGAGAGAGGCGTTCATACTACAGAATTGTTTAACCAGTTTACATTACATAGTGACCTCTGGTGTTGAAAAAAATACTTCCGCTTCTTGTGACAGGTTTGAGTGAACTTAAATGGAATATAATAAAATGGAAATTATAAGACTGATAAATGAAATTAATGAAAGGAATATACAAATATATCATCTATTACAAAAAAGAAGACAGAGACGACAACGTTCTCGATTTTTGAATCTGGTACGTATTTAAATATGAATTTCACATTTTTACCAATATATAATTGTTTCTTTTAAATTGTTTTTGACATAATACTTATTCAATAGAAATAAATGATATTCTAAATAAGTTTTAGAAGAATAGATAAATAGTTAAATGGCACCAATAACAGATGAAAACTGTTTTTTTACAAAATAAAAAAAAAATACTTAATTGAAGTTGTTCTTAGCGTTTAATAAATAATGCAAAATGAAATTAACAATTTTCATTATCATAATAATTACTAGTGAAATATACAGATGTATAATGCTTTGATAGAAAAAATCTTTATTAATATTTGTAATTGTATGTTTACATAATAATTATTGTATTTGTAAAATACAATAATTGTTTATGCAAATATTTCCATGTAGAAAGTACCATCGTTTGAACTGTATCAATATTAATATGTATTCCCCCATGGATAAGTACAGAAAGGTGTTTATAAAGTACATTACTAACAATGTTTTTCATTAGCAAAGAATATGCATCAACATAAAAAATACATTTTTGGTATTCTATTCCCTGCACATAAACAGCATTTTTCATTAAACTAAAAAATATAAGTATAAAAAAATGAGATTTCCTTTTAACTTTTTAAAAATATATTTAATTTTCACATTTTCAATTCTCATTTGATAAGTTCTAAAATCTAAAAAATTACATTTATATTGTAGGCCTTAATCCTTTATAAAAGAATTTTAATTTAAACTTTTTCATGTTTATAATGATTTACAGATAATTATTAAGGTTAAATGTATTTTCAGTTCTCACTTGATAAGTTCTAAAATCTAAAAAATTGCATTTATATTGTAGGCCTTAATCCTTTATAAAAGAATTTTAATTTTAAACTTTTTCATGTTTATAATGATTTACAGATAATTATTAAGGTTAAATGTATTTTTATGTTAAGGTATTATTTCAAATAACAATAAAATTTTAAAGATATAATAATAAGTTTTCTTTCAAATTACCACTGTATGTATATGTTTATGGACTAATGTACCATTACATTTTAATATTATTTGATTTAGTTAAAACATTTAGATTTTAACAAGTTATGTAAATTATATTCTGAAAGGAGAAAAAAAATGAAAGAATACCTAATTATGATTAGCATTAACAACACAAAAAATGAAACTGGAGAACAAAGAAATACTAATTGAGTTATAGACATAATTTATAATTTATGTGAAATTTATAAATTATTATTGCTTATTTTAAACAAAATATTGTATCTAAAAGAAATTGGGTAAAATAAAATGAATAGTAATCCTAACCACAGAAGAAATCAAGAATATATTAGATGAATGTAATTAACTTTTCAAAATATTTTAAAATGTAAATATAAAAGTGATAAACAAAAAGTGAAGAATGTATTTAGAAACAAAATTCTTTGCAGTACAGTATGATATTAGATGAATGTAATTAACTTTTATATTTACATTTTAAAATATTTTGAAAAGTGATAAACAAAAAGTGAAGAATGTATTTAGAAACAAAATTCTTTGCAGTACAGTATATTAGTTAAAATCCAATTATATGTGGATAGCCTCAACATTATTTGGGCCACAAATAATAAGAGAAAAATACAGATTTCATAGTGCTTTTGCTATTTATTTAACTTTTATCAGTAATTCATTCCTTTATAAGAAACATTAAAAAATTCTAAATTTTTTGAAAATTCACAAGTCTAAAAAAATTAACAATACATGAGGAGTTAAAATAAAATACTTTAACATAATATTAATGATAGAAGTTAAACATTAATAAATACATAAAATTTTTTCAAAAATAGTAACTACTAATAACTAATTATAAAAATTATAATTTTCTTTAGATTGCTGCATTTTGTGCAGATAATTCACAATACACAATAGCTTTTATCAGTAATTCATTCCTTTATAAGAAAGATTAAAAAATTCTAAATTTTTTGAAAATTCACGAGTCTTTAAAAAAATTCACAAGTCTTTGAAAAAATTAATAATACACGAGGAGTTAAAATAAAATACTTTAACATAATATTAAAGATAGAAGTTAAACATTAATAAATACATAAATTTTTTTCAAAAATAGTAACCACTTATAACTAATTAAAGAAAATTATAATTATAATTTTTAGATTGCTGCATTTTGTGCAGATAATTCACAATGCACAATATCAAGATCATGGATGTATCTGCAACAACAGAATTGGTGGGATGATATTGTTCCAAATATGGACGAGAAAGAATGGAAGAGAAATTTTCGCATTTCCAAAAATACATACAGTTTCATCTGTAATAGATTAAATGATGATTTAAAAAAACAAGATACTCAGCTTCGTAAATGTATACCTGTGAAGAAAAAAGTGGCAATTAGCATCTATGTGTTGGCATCTACGGCAGAATTTAGAACCATAGCAAACTTATTTGGAGTTGGCAAAAGCACTGTGTGTATAGTTTTAAAAGAATTTTGTCTGTCTCTGATTAGAAACTGCCTTGGAGAACAAATATGTTTTCCTAATAGTATTCACGAGGCCAAACTTATAATTGATGGCTTTAAAAGTATGTGGGGTTTTCCACAATGTGTAGGAGCCATTGATGGTTGCCACATTGCAGTTTCTCCACCAAAAGATGATGCTATTGATTACTATAATTATAAAGTGAGTGCAAAAATAAAAATTTTTACCCTATTATTTCAATTATAAATTAATAACTTTTTAAACTATATTAATGTTTTATTTTTTTTTGGTTGGTACAGTGTTGTGTTATTGGCTGTTTGTGACCAAAGTTATAAGTTCACCTATATATTATTATTTCAATTATAAATTAATAACTTTTTAAACCATATTAATAAAATAGTAAAATTTTCAGCTCACTTTGGCAGGATGTAAACGCAATCCGAAGTGAGCTGAAAATTTTACTATTTTACTTGTGTGTCGAAATTATGGAGCAGCGTAGTAAAGAAGTTGTGTTAACCATATTAATGTTTTATTTTTTTTAGGGTTGGTACAGTGTTGTGTTATTGGCTGTTTGTGACCAAAGTTATAAGTTCACCTATATAAACATTGGTTCTCCAGGCAGAAACAATGATGCACACATTTTTAATTTAAGTAAAATTTCTAAAGTATTTAAGAAACAATTTTGGTCACTTTTAAATCAGGAAATAGCAGGAATTACAGTGCCTCATTGTCTCATAGGTATTTGTTTTATCTATCTAATACAATTTACTTAATGGGATATCTGTGTCATGTAAAACTGATAGCAAAAACTTTATAAGAATAATTTATGTCTTCATAAATACTATAGTTAAAATAATATTACAACTGATGTACTTCATCAAATATTTTTCATTTCTACTAAGGAATAAGGAACATAGATTATATAGAAATATTAATCCATATTAATGTTTTATTTTTTTTAGGGTTGGTACAGTGTTGTGTTATTGGCTGTTTGTGACCAAAGTTATAAGTTCACCTATATAAACATTGGTTCTCCAGGCAGAAACAATGATGCACACATTTTTAATTTAAGTAAATTTCTAAAGTATTTCAAGAAACAATTTTGGTCACTTTTAAATCAGGAAATAGCAGGAATTACAGTGCCTCCATGTCTCATAGGTATTTGTTTTATCTATCTAATACAATTTACTTAATGGGATATCTGTGTCATGTAAAACTGATCATAAATACTATAGTTAAAGTTTTTGCTAAGACATAAATTATTCTTATAAAGTAATAATATTACAACTGATGTAATTAATCAAATATTTTTCATTTCTACTAAGGAATAAGGAACATAGATTATATAGAAATATTAATAATTATAGCCATATGTTCATAAGTAACATTTTAGAAGTTTGCTTCATGACCCTTATACATAATAACTGTATTGCATCTATAGTGATCATCATTTTCATAAAATTGATTTTAGAACAATTCTAATTATTTTATTTATTTGTTCAGTTTTTTTGTTTGTACTATGTTACATTATTAAAATTTTTTTCAAGGTTTTTAATTTAATTTACACTAAAAATTGTTCATAAGTAACATATTTTAGAAGTTTGCTTCATGACCCCTTATACATAATAACTGTATTGCATCTATAGTGATCATCATTTTTATAACATTGATTTTAGAACAATCGTAATATAATCTAATTATTTTATTTATTTGTTCAGTTTTTTCTTTGTACTATGTTACATTATTAAAATTTTTTTCAAGGTTTTTAATTTAATTTACACTAAAATAAACTTATGCTTTATGAAAAGAAAAATAATGTTATTTAAATGCAATTTTTTTTCATAGGTGATTCAGCATTTCCTCTATTGGAAAATTTAATGAAGCCATACACGTATTGTTATTTTTTTTTATCATAGGTGATTCAGCATTTCCTCTATTGGAAAATTTAATGAAGCCATACACGTATTGTTCTTCGAACGTACAGAAGAAATTTAACTACCAATTGTCTCGTGCAAGACGGGTGATTGAAAACACTTTTGGAAGATTAAAAGCTAGATTCCGAATTTGTAATAAAAGAATAGAACTGAATATTGAAAATGTGCCCAACTTTGTGCAAAGTTGTTGCATTTTGCACAATGTTTGCGAATCATTGAGAGACACTATAGATGAAAGCTGGATATCGGAGGAAAATGTTATTCCTACCCAAACTGCATTTTCAGATTCAAATAATAATTATGCTGTGAAGATAAGAGATGCAATAGCAGCATCATTTTAGCAATGGAAAATTTTAAAGAATCAAAATAAAAATATTAAGATTAGACAATATGTAAATACTTTGCTTAATTATATTATACTTACAATATGTGGGTTCATGTTTATATTAGCAGAAATATCTGCTCCATTCAGATTTTTAATATATAATAAAGTAATCTTTTAAAACTCATCAATTAAATTTGTCTGAGTAGTTATTGGAATTATTTTATATAAGTTATAGGCAATCCTTGGGTAATAAAAGGGAGTTTCCATACAGCTATGACTCAACTATGTAACTTTCTGAAACAATGCAATTCTCTCGTTTAGTTATCAGTTGTTGCTTCAGCAACTCCAGGTCAGTTTGATATTTGTCAAAATGTAATTTTTAGCAAGTGTTATTAAACAACAGTAAATAACCTATTGCACAATAAAAACAAACTACAGATTTCAGACTCAAATTCCATTCAGGCAATAGCACCGAATAATTTTATTTATTCATGGTTAATTTAATCAAAATGAAAATGATTACAATAAATTTAAATTTATTTTTGTACATTTTGATTACATAGTATTGAATTTAGCTTTTTTTGAGCTTCTGTTTGTTCTCCCAGAAGGGCAATTAACTTTTTATCTGTATCTTCTGCTTCTTTGTTACTTCTCTTCTGTTCTTCAAACATTTCTTTTAAAATATTTAATTTCTCAAGTTCAATACTATTTCTTGATCTCTTTTTGCCTTTTCTAGTGCATTCTGTAAATTAGATAAATGAATAATTAGTAAACAAAATATGAGAATTCTTTACTTAAATAACAGTAATTGAATGCAATATAAACAAATTTTTTGAACCATATTCTCAAAACTTGTATAAAGTACATTTTTATTGAAATATGAAGTCATAATGAGCATTACAGTAAATGCATTTTCTACTACAGAAATAATTTTAAATTTTTATTAAAATAAGTCATGTATCTAGAAGCATTTTAGACACTTTGATTATATCATTACAACATTTGTGATAACTATAGTTCATATTAAAACATAAGTAAAATATGCAAATGAGAAAAATTATTCACACACTAAAATTTATTAAAATTATTGATAATACCTTGACTGCAATCTGTGACAGAAAAAGTATTTTGCTGCCTAATTAGAGATTCATTTTGCTGGGAAAGGACAAATGAATTTTCTAAATCTTGAGTATCGTTGAAAATGTTGGTAGTTATGTTCTGTTTGAAAAAAA
>AYEL01075619.1:0-16785 GCA_000484575.1 Olivierus martensii
TATTTTAAAATTAAAAAATATCTAATAATTAAAAATATGTTGATAAAAATATCTACATTTTTTTTCTATGCATATGTTTTTTTACTACTTAACGCTATAAATTACATAATCACATGTTTGAAAAATAAAAATTTAGAGTACAGTAGAGTCTCCCTAATCTAACTCATATGGTTCCAGGGCTTGTCAGATTATTGGATGTTCAATAAAAAAAATGGAATTACACAAACAAATACACAGGAAAGTCTTAATGCTCCATTTATTAAGATTTTCCTCTCACTGCTCTTGCTGTTCAAATCTTTCACAAACCCTTCAATTTTATCCTGACTTTTTTTAATATCATAAATGGTGGTTCGTCCAAAACCATAAAACGAAACCAAATCACTAAACTTTTCTTCCAAGTCAAGTTTCTTAATTATTTCTGCTTTTTTGATCACAATCAATGTCTTGTCTTTTCGTTTTTCACTTTTTCAATTTGTGATATTATGTAAAAATAAATAACAAACACTGGTACAGTAAAAACACTATTTTACAATAGTGTACTGAACTTAAAAATTAGTCTTATTATAAGCTTGAGCAATGAATGAATAGCGACTGACAATTTGTTTATGTCAGTTTCTCTTTCTCGCTCATCAACAAGTTGTGACATTAAAAATTTCATATGGACAGTGCGACAGTTCGCAAAGTATCAGACTACTGGAAGTGTTGGACAACAGAAACTCAACTGTATAATGTATTGGATTGTTTAGAAAGTAATTTCGTTTTTTCCATGAGTGTTGTTAGTTGTATTTTTATCCAGCCAACTTCATTCAAAACCCTATTGTCATTATATATTTTGACAGCAGACATTTCAAGGCTTATTTATAAAAAATTTTTTTTTGATTCTGGGCAATAATTTTTTTTGGATGTCATATCAAAATGGAAAATAATAATAGAGATATTTGGCATGTTTTGCTATTTTATTACCAATAAGGTAAGAATGTTATTCAAGCAAGAAAAAAGTTATGTGAAGTGCATGGAGATGTATTGACAGAATGCCAATGCCAAAATTAGTTTACAAAATTTCGTTTTGACAATTTCAATATTAAAGATGCATCAAGTGCTGGAAAGTCAGTTGAAGAGGATGATGATACAAAATAAAAGTATAGGTTGAAGTAAACTGCTGAATAACAACACGAGAAACTGCTACAAGATCGAATTTTTTGAATTTGACCATTCACAACCATTTGAAACAACTTGGTTTCATGTTCTCAAAGAAAGATTTGCTCCATCGCATTAACATCTGTGATCTGCTGTTCAAACGTGAAGAAAATGATCCTTTCTGAAGTGGATCATAACTGTTGATGAAAAATGGATATTTACAACAATGTTGAATGCAAGTGATCATGGAGCAGAAGAGATGAGCCGGCTCAAAGCACTTCAAAAGCCGATATTCATAAAAAAAAAAGTGATGCTCTTTGTTTGGTGGTATTTCTAGAAATTATTATTTTTGAGCTTATACCAGACAATTCCACAATTAATTCGGAAGTGTACTGCCAGTAATTGGACAAATTGAGTGATTCCATCAAACAGAAGAGACCAGAATTGATTAACAAAAAAGGCATAGTGTTTCACCATGACAATGCCAGACTTCATACAAGTTTGATGACTCGGCAGAAGCTGTTACAGCTGTTGCTGTAAGCTGCTGTTACAGCTTGAATGGGATATGCTACCACACGCAGAAGCTGCTACAGCTGTTGCTGTAAGCTGCTGTTACAGCTTGAATGGGATATGCTACCACACCCACCATATTTGCCAGATCTGGCACCCTCTGATTATTACAGAACTCTTTAGACGGCAAAACATTTAGTTTAAATGAGGATGTCAAAAATCACTTGGTTCAGTTTTTGGCAACTCAGTTTAAATGAGGATGTCAAAAATCACTTGGTTCAGTTTTTTGCAAGCCTAAATGAGGATGTCAAAAATCACTTGGTTCAGTTTTTTGCAAGCAAAGGAGCATGGAATCCACTACTACCAGAAAGATTATCAGAAATTCCTATGAGCATGGAATCATGCTACTACCAGAAAGAAGGCAAAATATATTGAACCAAAATGATCAATATAAAATTAAATAAAATTTTTATATACTATAAAAAATTGTTATTCATTTTCACGAAAAAAACAAAATTACTTTCTGAACAACTTTATAAAATAACAAATTATTTATAATTTATAGTAAAAATATATTTAAATTCTTAATTATCTATATTATGCAATCATTTTTTGAAGATCACTATAAGTTATTTATCGTGTACATCTACATTATCAAAATGTTTTCTGGCAGGCTATTATTTACTAGGTTTCCTTACTTTTCTCTCTGTAAAATGTCTAATGTTTCTCCAACTGATTTTATAATGTTCAATTCAATTTTTCAAAATGTTCCATACTTTACAATGTGCTGAAGATGAGTGTACCAAAAACGTTACACAAGTTAAACAAATTGTGAAATATTTTTTTATCTGCTAATTAGAACTAAATTAGACATGTGTTATTTGGAGGCAAGATAACTTAAATGTATGTGAAATCCAAATTATTTGCAACTTAGTTATTATGACATAATAATAATATAATAATACAATGTAGATATAAATTTTCTTATTTTATTTAATAAATTAGTTCTGGGAAAATAATATAAGTACAGAACAATATAGCACAGGATGATGTAAATTGATGATTCCTGCAATTAAAGTTAAGGGATTAATATGAATTTGTTAATAAAATCATCTCTGATAGCATAACATGAATGTTAAATATAAAAATCTATTAAACAGGTCCACAGTCTTATAGTCAATACTGCACTAATATAGAAATGTAATTTATTATTATATATTAGTTAGTATATCCAAAACAATTTAAACAAAGAGCAATGTATCTAAGCAATTTATATCAGAGAAAATCCAGGACTATTAGCAGCAAAGAAAACTAAAAATATTTTTTATTGAAGAAAAATATCGCAAATGTTTACGACAGTTATGCCATCATCAGGTAAAATGTTCTATTTGAACACAGTTCGAAACAGAAGGAATATTCTGTTACTATGGCAAACATTTCTTAATACAAAAAATTAAAAAGATACATGCTTTTTTTAAAAATTTTAGAAACAGGATTTAGCAAGAAGAAATGATAATAAATTTAGCAAAAATATACATATAAATTTAAAAATAAACATAAAGATATTATAACAAAGATTATAACTAAAAATTAAAACTAATAAAACTTAATGACTAATAACAGTTCCATAAACTCCTTTTCAAGAAGTTCGAGCTAAAGTCGTCATTAAGATAATCACTCCTCATCTATTACCTATCTCCAGGGATGGGGGGGTTCCCAGGCGAGCTTGTCATTCAATAGATTTTCATCCCGTCTTCTCCTCAAAATCTCCACTGACTCTGCAATGGTGGGTTGAGTTCCTGGTTTTACGGATTTTATTACCTTTGCCTCCTCCCATTGTATAGACAAGTTTCTGCTGCCTGGACCTCTACCGCCAGGGATGTTGATAACTTGGCTTGGGAAATATCTCTTTTGTGTTCCTCGAGTCTTCTTCCTAAGCTTCTGATTGTGACTCCTATGTATGCAGCTTGTTCAAGCATTTGTTGATCTCTAACTGGGATCTTAGAGACACCTTTCTTTTTGTGTTGTTGCAAGGGATCTTTTTCATTTCTCAAAAATTTAAATAATGTAGGAGCTTTATGTGGGGCCAATTTGTTTTTGCTCTTCTTTGCCACCTTTTTAACAACTTGCAATTTCGTAATATTATACGGAACTGGCATAAAGTCATTTGGATTATCTCGAGCCCTTTGGTATGTTCGATTTCGGCTAGGTACTTGCCTTTTTACCTTATTCAAAATTTGGTGTAAGAATGTTTTAGTATATCTATGCTGTTTACTAACCTCTTCTATGTATGCCAATTCTTGTAGCAGATCATTCTTGTCAGTGCAGAATGTCAGTGCCCTCCTAAAGGCCGCCCTCTTATAGCTCACGGGATCATTGGATCAGTTGGGAATTATAATTAACTGGTAAGTTGGTTTTCTATAAACTTTGGTTTTAAGATCTTTACCATGTATTTCAATGCTCAAATCCAAGAAGTGTATTCCGGTGTTGTTTTGTTGGTCCTTCTTTAATTTTAAACCATACTGCTCCATAGTCATAGTTTCTAGAAATTCATCTACTTTCTCTGGGTTTTTCCATACCACTAACACGTAATCAACATATTGGATGTAGAGCTTCAGTTGGTATTCAAGCTAGGATGGTTGGAATGAAGGAAGTTTTTGGTTTTCGACCGCTCTAAGCATTATCTCAGCTAACGGACTGGCTATCGAGCTACCGATGGGTACTCCAACTTCCTGCCTGTAAATTTTATCTCTAAATGTAAAGTATGATCCGTAGCATATTAAGTGCACAATTTCTCTTAAGATGTGCACAATGTTGTGTGGTTGGGGGATGTTCTCCAACAAAAACCTATAGAAGTGTAGGCATACTGGCTCTAATTTTAAGGAGGGATACAGGGCTTGAAAATCATACGTCGTGAAGAGATCCTCAGGTCTTCTTTGTAAATCTTGGAGTCTGTTGAGCACTGATGCGGTAATCATCATCGAGTTATCTGTTTCTCCTAGGACTTGGTTACACCACCTAGCTAGTACCTTTTCAAAATGGTAAGTGGACACTAGTCTCTTCTCGACAATCGGTCTAGCTTCAATTGGTGTTTTATGTATTTTTATGTAGGCAAAGAGCCTTGGGCAGGTCGGGGCTTCTTGCCTGCGGCGGTTCCATATTTCCGGGAAGTGCTCATTCTTTTAATATTCTTTCCAGCCTAGTCGTAATTTTTCTAGTTGGGTCTTCCTGTATTTTAACTGCGTTTGTCTGTGTGATGTAATCATAGAGGAAAGAGTCATATTCTTCCGTCTGCATTATGACGATTTTCTTCGTTTTGACTTCCCTCGTAACCATAAATTTTTGCTGGTTTAACCATTCAAGAGTTCTCTTTAAGTCCTTTTTCTCCATTTTAGCTTCTTTGGCCTTATGTGAGTTGGCATTGGTTTTTTGGCTGACAAACGCCCATCTAAGTTTGTCTTTCTCTGTGTCCTCTACGTCCCAAATTATTTCTTCAAATACTGGTATATCTTCTAGTATCAATGTATTATTCCAAATTGAATACGAAGGGCCCTTTTGTAAGGAGTCTCTTTGCAAAATCTGCTATTTCAATGTTGCCAACTACTGTTAGAACCTGATTAAAATCAAAAGTCTTTTTTTAGTGGAGTCTAGTTGACGTTTGAAGATCCATTTCAGTTTCTTAATATACTTCTGTCTCAGGGTTTGCTTTAGATTTTTGATTCTGTCATCAAAGTCATAAAGTAGCTATTCAATACTGGTGGTTTTATTTAATAAAGCAAAACGGGAGTTTTCATGTAGTTTACAAAACTTGTAATACCTTCTCTTTCCATCAGTGTTGCCACTTTAAGGCATATCTGTTTAGTTTTACTTAAAACGGCCTTGGAGTTAATCGGTAATTTTATTTTAAAAATGGAGATGGGGAAAACTTCGTTTATTTTACATTGTTTGAGAAAACTCCAAGTTTCTTCCGCTTTCACCTTTTTAGTACCCATTCTTACGTATTCCTTCGGCAGAAGGCAGACTTTGAGCTGGCTCTGCTCCATATTACATATATAAGACTACTCAACTGCTTAACCTTAATGATTTATATCAGAGAAAAAAATCACAGTTTTCTATTTAATCTGAATTTTGCATTAAAACCAATATAGTTTTTGAAAAAAAATTCCTGAAAATTCATAACTGATTTCACTGGTTATTACTTTCATACAAACACTTATATCAATTAATATTAAAATGGTAAATTGTTTAGAAATGCCAAGAATTGGTCAAACTTTCTTTACACAGAATTTTATTACATGAGTATTTCCAGTCAATTACAAATAATAACTTAAATTTCATTAATTTGGTTATATTCATTATTCGTGATATCAGTGAATAAATATTTCTGGTCAAAGCATAATCATTAATTTGAATGAAAACAAGTAATTTAATAATATTAAACCATTACAACAATGATAAAATTAAACATAATCATATCATCAAATTTTCATTTATAAATTATTATAGTAATTGCTATATAACAAAATTTTAATTAAATATAGATTTTTTTATCTTTAAACTTATTTCTATAATTTCTGCTAATTTATAATATTAATGAAAGTTTTACATACCTTAGTGAAAATAGATAACGGAAATCCACAATTGTCTGTTTCAATCATTAAAACATTATCTATTAAATGTATATTAAAAATATTATTTAGTAATTTTATTTATTATTAAATCAACAAATTCAATCAATACCTTTATTCATATTAAATTCATCTTTAAAACCTTTTTCATTTTTTTGAATTGCACTTTCTTCAGATGTTTCATCATATTTTCTTTTATTTATATTTCTATTATACGCTTGTATTTCTTCATTATTTTTTACATCATTTTCTTCTATGCTATTATCAGATAATACTTCATCAATTTCATTTAGCAATTTGTCTTCTTCTTCAAATGTTATTTCCGAAGCAGTTAAATTTTGATCTGTTTTCATATCTAATTCTGAATGAATTTTAGTATCACTAAAACTTGTATTTGAGTTGCTAATATTCTGCTCCTTTTCAACAGCAAAATTTTCATAGTTATCTTTTGTTTGTTGTCTTTCATCAGATTTTAATCTTTCAGAATCATTTTTATTTATTAAATCAGAAGAACCATTATTTAATTCAATATCATTGTTGTTTTCCATAACGTGAACTTCTAAATAATCATGTTCATTACTCATTCTTAATTCAGATGAATATTGTTTATTTGCAATATTAGCTGCTGCTTCAGTTAATCCTTTTTCAATCATACCTACATGTATTAGCATTTTAAATATTATAAATTTTTAAAATTTAAAATAATTATTTAAAATTTATATACTTTTATAAAAATAAAAAGCATTTCATAAGTTCCATGATGTCATAAATTATAAAATGTTTAAATATCAAAACTGATATAATCAATTTAATTTTTCCCTAATATATTAAAGAATTTTATGTAACAATAGCTTCTTCAATAGCATTTTTTAACTATTATTGTCTTTACAGATATTCCCCAATTTATGCAATACAGGTAACTTTTCATAACACGATAGATAGATTTCTAAAAATCACCATGTTGTGTGAAACTGTGTTATATGAGACTTGGAGCCAATATAAAAAAAGAAAGTTACATTCCAAAGCCAATTAAAAATAAATAACCTTCTTTAATTCCATATAAGAAACATCCTAGTTCTGCTGTGATTGAAATGGCATAACAATAATTATAAATGCATGTAAATAAATTGAAAAATGCATAATTTATATATATATATATATATTATATATATACACACAACACATGGTAATAATTTAATTTATACATTAAAATTTACAAAAGATTATGAATTTTTGAGTTCTGATTTTAGTCAGTATCTATCTGATAACCCTGAGTGAATACTAATCATAGCATTAAGACAGATACAAAAAAATAAACCACTATACAAATGTAGAAAGTACTTTCAGTTTTATTAAACCCACTTCAGTTTGTGTACAAGTGTTCTTTGATTGCTATTCATTCGAACACTTGTGGTACAAGTGTTGTTTATTTTTTTTGGTACCTGTTTTAGTGCTATGATTAGTATTTATTTATCAAGACAGTATAAAAGTGTTCATAACTTCTGCTACACTAGGAGATAACAAAAACAAACAAATACAGCACTATTTAGCAGAGTAAAAAGTTAAACGGTAACGTTTTCGATCCGTTCTAGGACCATCCTCAGCCGTTAGATTTTAAAAATCACAGATAAACAAACATGCGTCACGTGATATGTGCGTTAAGCCACTTCCAGGCGGAGGAAAGACAGTAGTTTATTATTTCTTAATACATTAACCCTGAATGAAATTACATTCAGAACATCAAGATGATGATGTGAATGTAATTTCATTCAACCATTCTAATGAAAAAAATTCAAGAATGTAAATTAAGAATATGGTATTATTGATGATAATGATTATAGGAAAGGGAACTTTAAACAATCTTAGTATTGCGACCAACCAATGATTTATTGTGCACCCCTAACAGGATCATTCCATAAAAAGTCTCATCTTACACACAAAAGACATTATCTCCTTCAATAAGATTGTAAAAAGGTCCTTCAGTGCAGAAAATGCAACTCTAGAATATCATATTTTAGCCCTGAAAGAGTTACACATTTACACAATATATGAAGAGGAATTTTATCTCCTCTTTGACATCATTTACAATTGGGACTATCAGCAATCTTATTTAAGTGAAGATGTCTTCTAAAATGACAGTGCTCTGTAACAATCCTTACTTAATTTTTATGCAATGAGACAACTATTTAGTTTTCTGTAAAGAAGGACTTAAAATAAGAGCTTTTTGCTTGCCTTAGTTCAAGAATAGACCTCCAATGGAAGAGGTTCTGAGCTGCCAACCAGTCCCTGACAACTCACTCAAATGTCTCAGATCTGATGCCCAGGCAGTTTCCAGTTCAATAAAAGGATGAGAAGCCCTTCCTTGGCGAGCTCATCTGCAACCTCATTGCCCTCAATCATTTTATGTCTTGGTACCCAAACAAGTTGAATCCTATTTCCTAGTAACCAGTTCCACAATGAAATGATGCATTCCCATACAAGTTTTGAAATAAAGTGGGAGCTAACAAGTGCAATTTTTTATTGTACTGGATTATAAAATATTGGATTACATGTGTTTTACTATTATATGAAATTTTTGAGCAGAGATTTATTTTGAAACTTGACTCAATCCAAGATTCAAATACACTAACATCTCTAATAAAACTTAATGTAAAAATATAAGTTAATTTTTTATTGCCATAAATTAAATTCTCTTGACATTATATTATTTATTGTTTTGTTTATTTAATGGATTTTTATTTATTATTTTTTAATCTAAAATTTAAATTTAATCTGGATTACAAATAAAATTTTATTATTAATTGTGAAGATTTTCTTTATGCAGGTTATATTATAATGCAAGTTCTCTTGGTGTAAAATATAAATAAAAGTAAATAATATGTACATTCAATAACAATAAAATCTTATTGAATGTGTTTATTGTTTATTTTATGCAAATAAATCAAATAGTAGATTCAAGATGAAATTTTAAGCTGAAAAGTATAGAGAGAAGTAATTGAATTAATAACTTCAACTTTCAGAAAAATGGACTTTTTTAAATGTAATGTCACTTTCATTTCTATTATTTTATACTTGGCAGTACATAATTTAAAGCTCACTCTATAAGATAATTTGATTATAAAACATTAATTTATTTATATTTAACATATTAAAATATTAAATAAATTATTTATAAAATTAAATAATTAAAAATTGCAATAAATGTTTGAAATGCTTTCCATTTGCTATGATGCATATATTGTCTTAATGAAGGAGAACAAAGTAATTTGAATATTTAATTTAAGCATAACTTATTAATTGAAAATACTTAACAATAACAAAATTCAATAACTTTTATTTATTAATAATAATAAATAAATTTCTACCAATTAATTAATTAAACTGTATTCATTTATAAATAAAATTAAGGACTATGGACTCTAGACTATTACAGAAAAACCACAGTTACATTACATTTAAAAAAAATCCAGTTTTCTCAAAAATGGAGTCATTAAATACAATTTTTTTCTACACTTTTGTCTTAGAATTTCATTCTGAATCCATTGTTTGATTTATGTTAAGTCATGAAAATACTTCGTATACTCATGTTCATAATTTTTATATATGCTACCGACCAATGCCCGATGTCTAGCCAATTCACGAAATGGCTGGCCACTTCTAGATTTGACCAAAGTCTGAAACATATGAGAATTTATGACTATTTTGAGCTTTGGTCAGCCAATTCATGATGCAGCTGACAGTCAATGGCCAATTTGAGAATTGTCATAGAAAAAGTGGCCAAAGCCAGAGATTTGCATGAATGCACTTACTTAGCTCCGCAAAGACAAAGCTAAGTAGCGTAGTGAATTCATTAAATTTTGGGATTGTTTGTCATGTCACAATACTATTCTTGCTGGTAAATAAATCAAACTTTAACACCAATTTGAATTTATTTTTTGTTTGTTTTTGTTAATTCTTAGGCATCCCTTTGCAATAGATTAGCCTCCCCTAGTTGGGGTGCCCACAGTTTGGAAAACACTTCATATCTATACCAGAAATAACTTCAGTTTTTCCATTCACTCAATAAACTCCGATTTGCATATCATTACAATCCATTATAAATGTGTCTCCTATTAATGCTTTAGTAGTTTTGAGGTCTTACAATACTGATGCAAGAGATTATAGAATTTACCCACCCATTAATATGAATGGAATTCTCTCTCAGAGTAAGGAAATGTCCTTTTGCAAGATTTCTGTAACCAATTTATCATAATGCATTATGGATTTATTTTTTGTATTTTCCCATAAGATTAAAAAAAAGATAAAAATGAAATACCACATTTATGAACAATTCTGGCAAAGATGGTAATTTTTAATATTTTATTATAATATGTATAAAATGTTTTCAGTTTTATACATAACTTTTTGTGTGAATCTATCATTTGTTTAAAAAATATAGTAAATACAGGTTTCCCTCGTTATACGTGATCTCACTTTATGCGTTTTTCCAATAACGCAATTTTAAAAAATAAATTAACATTTTAAATTAAAAACATTTTTGTTTAAAAATTGTTAAAAATTGTTCATGTAGATGAGACAAATGTGGATGGATTGCTTAAGTCCCACTCATCAGAGCTCACTAATGAAGAGCTTCTGGAAATGGAAAATAACATGAATGATGTTTTCCATTTCCAGAAATCAGGAGCCCTTTGTTGTTGAGCCCATCAAACAGCTTTCAACAAAACAAATGAATGAATTTGTTAAACACATTGACAGTGTCATCATAATAATTGAAGAAAATGATCCTAATGAGACTAGAAGTGCCAAAGCAGCAAGAGAAACTCAAAATTCTTTGGCTTGCTGCAAAGAACTTTATAGAGAGAGAAATGAATGCTGCCCTCAGCTGAGTCTCGACTGTTTCATTAAAGTATTGAAGATCATCAGCCTATCATCCCAGGGCCTTCAAGAGAGCAAGAGAGTGATGATCCAGACTCACCAGACCCAGTCCATTCATCATCGGATTGAAGATAGTCAGAAGTATGTAATGTTTAGGTGTTTATGACATTGTATCAATTAAATTCATTCATCCAACCATTCATTCATTAAAATTTGTGTAGTCTGTTTATAAGTTTAAATAATTCATTCATTAAAATTTCTTTTGCTCACAGGAGTAAAGTTTTCATTTTTTTTATCCTTTTGAAGAAACCTCTATCCCTATCACATCCATGCTAAATTCAACTCACTATACACGATTATTTCATAGAACCAATTAATCGCATAAAGCAAGGGACACTTATATTCTCAAAAATTCAGCAGAATTTTTAATATCTTTATTCATTTAGTTTGACAGTTATTAATTCATAAAATTTTAAATACAGTAGAAGTCGCTTTTTAGAATCACTTTGAGACTGATCTATTTTGATAACAATAACCGATTGATAACATTAACCAGTGCATGTTAAAAATGTATAATTTTTGATTTTTTTTATTTTATAGTATATATTGTGCTTTGCTGTTATATACAGTGTAATCTCGATTCATCGTTTTAATTGGACTCCAAAAAAACTGGATACAAGAAAATGATAGATGCAGGAATATAAAAAATAAAAAAATGAAAATTAGATTAAAAGATAATGCTAATAATACTAATATAAAGCTCTATAACTGATTGACGAACATTTAATGAACTTTATACTGTGTATTATGTAATCAATTAAGCAAAAAACTAAAGTGAAATGATTACACTTAATGTTGCCAATTCCAGTATACGGAAAATTAGGAAGAACTACAGCACTAGTAAGAAAATTCTTATATCAAAAATAATTTTTTATTTTTTTTCAATAAGGGAGAATTATAAAGTCACTAAATCTCTATAGCAGCAATTTTAAACTATATATTTCATCGTAAAAAAGACATTAAAAATCGCCAGATCTGACAATAGTAAGCTGCCCCATTCGTAAGGGCAAGACATGTGGTGAAACCACCTAAAGGCGCTGCGAAGTTTTGAAAAACAGTCATATTTGTCTGTATGAATTTTATTAAATCACAAACTTACATCGTTCTAATGATTATTAATTAAAAAACGCACACAAATCATATCTTTCCATTTAAGTCGAATTTGAATTATTTTAAATGGAGGACAATTGTTTATCTTTGGACTTTCTCGTTTTTTGCCTAAATTTAGGTAAAAACGAAAAAATAAATGAACAATCAACAAATAATATTGTTTATTTTAATAGATTTAATCAATATTTTAGTATTATCTACGATATTTTTTTAGTTTTAAATATGATATTTTATATCGATGTATCGATTCTGATGACAATAACCAAAATTCTGATTACTATAAGCTGAGTTTTCATAATGTATTTTAATATGATGATTTGGGACCATGATTGTTATCAAAATAATAATAAACATTTGATAACAATATCTGCGATTACAATAAGCAACTTCTACTGTATTGATTTAATATTAAGATATTGATAATAAAGTGCATTTTTGTAGATATAAATTATATATATCATTTTTAATTATTTGATTTTTATTTTTGAGATTAAAATTAAGAAAAGAACTTTGCAAATTCTTATAAGAAATCATATTCTAAGCATCATTTCTTTTGTGTGATTTTTTAAAATAGTCACTAAAAAGATTTCATGTTTTTTCAACTGTAAATACATTTTTCCTTTGTACATGATTTTTATAAATATAAACAATGATACTACTGTTTTCTCTGATGTGTTTTTCAATTGGAAAAACATTTTTTGCTTTCATTTATTTTTCAATTTAAATAAAACTATTTGAATACTGATTAGCTTTTCTGTTTTTGAAATAATTTTTTCTACTTTGACTAAACTAAAAAGATTTTCTTAGTGGTTATAATATGAGTTAGAATTCGTATGATCAACTCCCAACTGCATGATCAGCTCTGCAAAACTTTTAGCTTTAGCCACTTTTTTTTGGACAATTCCCAAATTGGCCATTAATTGTTGAATGTATCACAAATTGGCTAGCCAAAGCCCAAAATAATCATAAATTCTTGTATATTTCAGGCTTTGGCCAAATCTAAAAGTGGCTAGCCATTTTGAGAATTGGCTAGATTTTGGCATTGGCCATAACATATACATGAAATATATATGTGGTCCTTGAATTACAAACTTAATTCATATGCAACTTTTGTTCGTAACTTAGATACTATTGTTATTTTGCTTCTAAAGATTCTGAAATAACTTTATATAATATATTTTGTAATATATTTCACAAATTTGAATGAAAAGTTTCAAATATAAAGTGAGGGGTTTTGGTGTAATTGCCACTTGAAATAGTGCCATAATATGTTAACTGTGTAATTTTACATTATGTTGGTTGTTAGGTCATTCTTCTATCATAATGTTTAAAATTATTGAAGACTTTCTGAAATTTGAAAATGCAACTTCACATTTGTAAGTCTAAATGTTTGTAACTAGCAGAGTATGTGCATAGGGTATTTCCACTTTATTTTTAGTTTATTTAATTTATTAAACAGCAGTAGAAAGGTTTAAAAGTTGCATAGTGTTAAAATCTTTTGATATATAGGGTTGTTCAGAAATTAATTTCATTTTTTTTCATGAAAATGAACAGCAATTTTTTATAGTATATAAATATTTTATTTAATTATATATTGACCATTTTTTTTATAGTATATAAATATTTTATTTAATTATATATTGACCATTTGTCCAACACATGTGCCTTTCTATAGTAGTATGATTCCATGCTCATAGAATTTCTGATCTTTTCTTGCAAACTGAACCAAGTGATTTCTGACATCCTCATTTAAACTAAGTATTTTGCCATCTAAAGAGTTCTGTAAAGACCAGAATAAATAATAATCGGAGAGTGACAGATCTGGCAAACATGGATATGCTACCACACCCACCATATTTGGCAGATCTGGCAAATATGGTGGGTATGGTAGCACATCCTATTCAAGCATGTAACAGCTTCTGGCAAATCACCAAACTTGTATGAAGTCTGGCATTGTCATAATGAAACACTATGCCTTCTGTTAATTAATTTTGGCTTCTTCTGTTTGATGGAATCACTCAATTTGTCCAATTGGTGGCAGTACACTTCCGAATTAATTGTGGAATTGTCTGGAAGAAGCTCAAAAAAGACAATTCTCTTGAAATCCCACCAAACAAAGCATCATTTTTTTGATGAATATCAGGTTTCAGAGTGCTTTGACCCAGTTCATTTCTTCTGCTCCATGATCGCTTGCATTCAGTTTTGTTATAAATAATCCATTTTTCATCAACAGTTATGATCTGCTTCAGAAAGGATCATTTTCTGCACATTTGAGCAGAAAATCACAGATGTTGATGCGACAGAGCAAATCTTTTTTTGAGAACATGTGGAACCCAAATATCAGCATTTCAACTGGTCGTGAACAGTTGAATTAAAAAAATTCAATCTTGCAGCAATTTCTTGTGTTGTTATTCGGTGGTTTGCTTCAACCAATGTCTTTATTTTGTCTTCATCAACTTCAACTGGCTTTCCAGAACATAGTGCATCTTTAATATCAAAATTGTCAGAACGAAATTTTGCAAACTATGAAATTTTGGCACTGGCATTCTGGTAACACATCGTCTCCAAACAGTTGATATAACTTTTACCTTTCTTGAACAGCATCCTTACCTTTTCGGTAATAAAAAAGCAAAACATGTTGAAAATCTCCATTTTATTTTCCATTTTTGATAGGACACAAAAAAAAAACGGAAATCTCCATTTTATTTTCCATTTTTGATAGGACACACAAAAAAACAAAAAACAATTGCATAGAATCAAAAAATTTTTTTTATAAATATACCTTGAAATGTCAGCTGTCAAAATTTATAATGCAATATGACTTAGAATGAAACTGGTAGGTAAAAATACAACTAATACCACTGGTGGGAAAAAAATTCATTTCACATTTATTGGGTTGTTCAGTAATTACTTTCTGAACAACCCAATAAATGTGTAATAAAAGCAAATCAATTTTAAAAGATATATTACAAGATATCAATAAATTAAAAAGAAAAAAAATGGATTATTATTATTATTTTACAGCATTTGTAAAAAATCATATTAGAAATAAACATTACAAAAGTGTTAATTTTATTAGTTAAAAAGTTTTAAATTAGAATATAAAATATAATAAGAATGATTTTAATATCTAACCTGGATATAAAGAACAGATTGACAAAATGACAGCACACAAGTCTTTAACTGGAGATTTACTAAACAATACCTAAATAAATTTAAAAAGTAATTTTTTTTTAAAATTGACAGAGAAATAAATTTGTATAAAAGTATTAGATGCATATACTAATGATGAATAATTTGTTGTCTGCAATGATTTTGAAATAATACTCAACTCCAATTATAATGAACTTTTAAGGATTCTATTATATTGTTCACTATATTTGAAGTTCACTGTAATTGAAATGACACCACTCCAATATGGCATTTATATTCAATTATCAATAAACTCTCATTGTATTTCTTTTTTTATTTTTCATAAAAATCTTTTCAAAACTAAAAATATTGTTCAAATAGACCAATATATATCAATTTTAATTGAATTCATCAATATTTTATTAATTAAAAATTAAAAATAACCTATAAACAATTAATTTTCCATCATAAAAAAATTCATTTTTATGATCTTAAGATTTTTGATTTTTCTGATCTTTTCATTTCTTAAAAGATTTTTTAAAAAAGTACAGGATAATTCATATTTTCATAAATACATATTAATTATAATTGTCAATTGTTTCTTTTTCAATAATTAATTAAAAACTTACAAATCAATCATAATCAGATATACAGTAGATTCCGCTTAATTGGGACACATCGGGCCAAGTCATTTTGTTCCAATTAAGCGGCTATCCCAATTAAACGAAGTAATAATAAATTCTAAAATAAAATATGTAATTTGTAGGTAAATAAATAATAGGTAAAAAGATAATAGTTAGGTACCTATTTTAATGATTTATTAAAAATAGGCATCTAATTATTAGTTTTTTACCGATTTCTGTCTTCAATACTGAGCCGCTGATATTCACGCCTCGCCCGCTAACTATAGAAATTCATTGATCTAATGCTTCTTCGACTTCTAAATCCTTTCCATCACACTTTCTTTTCGATGTTCCTGGAATTTCTTTCTGTAATGCCTATTCCTTAAGCAGTTGATTTTCTTTCTGTAGGAGACGCATCTATGGTAGATTTTGATTTATTTCAGCGAGTCTACGATAGCTTGTATTAAATGGCTGGCTTTTAATTTTATTCAGCCAAGCAATTTTACTTGAGGGTAAAATCCTTTCTTGACATCTTGGCAAAGATTATTGTATGTATGTATAGCCATACTTTCGAAAAATCCCTAAAATATATCAAAAATTGAAAATTCCTTTTCTGCTACTGTCCCAATTAAGCAAAAAGTTGTCCCAATTAAGCGTTTAAATTTTGTATTAGTTTATTAGTTTGGTTTTCGTTCTTTGAGATTTGTCCC
>AYEL01075620.1:0-98524 GCA_000484575.1 Olivierus martensii
CTGTATAAATGCAAAATACATCATTATTTTATAGCTCTTGAATAACAAAATTGTTTTTCACAAAGTTAGTATCATTACATCTAGTATGTCATATATATCTTCATTAATTAAATACACTATTGAATTAAGGTAATTCTTTGTTGTATTACTCTGCTTATTGTTAATGAACTTTCATAATTTTTTAAAATTTTGTGTTGTAAATTTTCAGTTATCTACAATAACTTTTATTTATTTAATAATAATTTTTTGCAATGTGTCTGCCAATTAGTATTTTATCATTTTTCTTACAAAATTTTTCTTTCTGTAATACTTTCCAACATATTTCTAGTTTTCATCACTTTTTTGTAACTATTTATTTTTAATGTTTCATACTTATCCAAATTCTGTTTTCTACATTTTGCAATGTCTCTTTTGTCTGCTTAATATTTCTTCTTAAGTACAACTAATTAAAAAATTTTGACTACTGATAAATTGCATAAGTAAAATAATTATTTGTGTATATCCATTATAACATTTCAAATTATAAACAGCATATTTAACTTGCATAATTTTCCACTTTTTTGCTGTAAAGGAGAAAAGGGAAATTTCTGCAAATATTTTCATAATATAATTTGTAAAATTAATATAGAAAAAATTATTTATATATATTCAATATATGAATATAAAAATATTTTTAAGAATTTTTATATTTTTGCTAATGTGCATAAATGGCAAGTTTGACAATTGTTTTGATCTGTAGGGAGAAAAGTTTTACATCAAAATTAAATGAAATTGAGCAAAAGATAAAATCTGTAAATAATTTGGATAATTATTTACAGATTTGGATATGTAAAGAATAGCTGCTCTTAATATAAGTTTTTAAAATTATTTTCTGACAAACAATAATTATTTTCTTATATATAATTATTCATTTTGTAAAGGATTGAACTTGAAATTATCTTTATACTATTTTTAGATATATTATACAGTATTTATTTAAAGAAATAAATTGACTTTCACTTCTTTAAATCTCATTACATCCTCTCCTGACTTATATATACTTGGCTTAATTTGGCTTTTATGCAAAATATTTTCCATAATTTTATTTTTTTCAGATACAGACACTTATTATATATGTAGATTACAAATGTAAACATTTTAGTTAATATTATTAAAACTTCTTATTACTTGATTTATGTTTTTGTATATTGTTTGTTGATCTGAAGTATCATATTATTGATATGATGATAATCCATGCAATGTTATCTCCCTTTCAGTCAGAGAATATGTCACTGTGACATGATATAGATTACAGATGCAATTATAGTAATCCACCATCTCCAGTAGTTTTTGCTTCAGAATTTTTGTTAAATTATTTTTAATTTGCACAAAGAAGTTTTTTACTTAATTCAAATTATCTCAATTCTTTGTGTAAGGTGGGAAATGGTTGTATAAGAAAATGAGTTAGGAATGGAATTATCATCATCTGGCTAAGCTTGCTTGAAAAATGGCATCATTTAATCTGCATAATGATACTATTGATCTGAATGGAGATCTCTTAAATTAATTCAAATATTAAGCTCTTTTTGATAAATTTTCTATGGAAAATTATTATTTAATAAATTGTAGAGACTGACATGAAATATTAAAATATCTGTAAACTAAAAAATTAATTGTTATATAACAGTATGTAAATGAGCAGACTTGTGAAAAGTTACTTTTTAAGTCCAGTTCACACTGAAATCAGTTGAAGTTATTGTATTTGTTTTAGTGACAAATACCATGAAAATTGATTACTTTTTTAATAGAATTGAAAGGCATTAAGTCAATTTATTCTTTAATTATTTGATTAATAAATTTATTATTTGTTTGGTTTATTTATGAATTAAAACAATTTTTTAAGCATTATCTTTATTTTCTTGTTTAAAGCTATTTATTAACAGTGAATTAATTAATTCAATCAAAAAAGCATAATTTTGTCAATAGCTTAATGTCAATAACAATTAAGTCTACTAAAATATTCATTCGTTATATTATTAGGTCTTAATAATTTTATGTCCAGTTTGTTTTGTGACATTAAATTTTGGAATTATTTGATTTCAGAAAACCAGCCAGGATGAACTCTTTAAATTATTATAGAATCATTATCATTTAGATTTTATTTTTGAAAAAAGCATATATAAAAAAATTTAACATTTTCAAGTTCATATGTGTTTTAAATAAAGTGCTGCCCTTGTTAAAAGATATGACATCTTATCCAGATAGGCATGTAGGAAAACTGTTTTTTCTCCTTATTATGAAAGTATGGAACTCTTGTGGCATAATATATAATACTAGTATATAAGCCTGTCTATGACAGGCAGAGGTTAGTCATATCTCTTCAAATGATGCTATCTTTAAATGTTTTGATTATTAAACAAAGGAATTGAGGCTACTTTCATCAATGGTCTCATCAACAGTCTGCCTGCAGACTGTTGATGAGACCATTGATGCTGACATTGACAGCCAGACTGTTGATGCTGACCATTGACAGCCAGACTTGGGCTGCCAAGTATTTTCCAAGAGATTGTTCCCAAATTCTTTCTATAGAAAACCATACATTTTCAGATGGCAAATTCAGCCACAACACAATAAAATCAGATTAAATAAAAATAACTGTTGAATTTCGGATAGCTGTATTAAGTATGTCATTTTGAATTTCGAAAAAACTATTATCATATTCATCACTTGTATTCTCTAAAACCCCTTAGATCAATGATTCTCAACCACTGTGCCTTGGAACACTAGTGTGCCACCAAACTTTTGACAGTGTGCTGCGAAAAATTAAGAACGAATTATATGTCTGTAATTGTATGAATCATATATATTAATAGTGAAACATGATTGACTGAATATCTCTTTTTCAGTTGAACCACTGTATCGATTCCTATAAATAGGGTTATCATTAGAAAAATGTAGCATTGAAATTTCTGATAGCCAAAATTTTTTATTGTTCATAATTTAAAAATTAAGGAATAAAAATTAAATTAAAATTATAGTTTCTGTAAAAGACAAAACCCACAGGTGGTTCTATAACTTAATAAGGGCTGCCATTTAATGATCCCATGTACAAGTATGTCTATAATCTGAATGAAATAAGAATAAATATAATAATTTGTTAATGAAAATTCATTGTTAAATCTAAATTATTATTTAAAATATTTAACTGTGCTGCCAAATTTTAAAATGTGTTCCTCAACAGAAAAAAGGTTGAGAAACCACTACCTTTAGATACTGATTTTCATCAAATTAGAACTAAAATATTAAAAATCCATTAAATTTTAGGCTGCTACTTTTATTAACCCTCTTTTAACTTTTTTCAGTTGATATATGAAGGGATATTTTTCTCACATAAAACACTGAAATTGAGAAATAACTATTTTTGAGAGTTTTCCATAAGCTAAACATAGGATATTTAGTTTCCCTCTTTTCTACCCCTTTGGAGTGGAATTTCTAGTTCACTTTTTCTACATTGGTTCAGTGCTTCCTCTATATCCTCAAATTTCTGTTTTCCAAAAGTATGCAATTTAAGCAGAGAGATATACATTCATGGTTCATAAGCATTTTTATATACAGTAATATTCCAACTTATGTAAATTCAGAGATACATAACTTCTTATCTTGCCCCCTTGCCCTCTTGTTTGTTTCACAATTACATAATGATATATATATATACATATTTCATTTGTTGATTAAGTCTTTAATTATAACTATATATTATAAAAGTTTATAATTTGTTGTTTTCTTGATAATAAAGAGCCAGTTAAGAATCTAATACTTATGTACCTAAAATTAGATTTGGGAATCTGTAGGTATCCTGAGTTATGTAATTTTCCCAGTCCCACCTATTATTTAACTCCCAGATGTTACTGTAAATAGATTTGCTATAAAAACATCCCATGTATTGCATTCTGAAGACAAGGAAAAAATTCCAAGCTTTCTTTATATTTGGAATACAATCTATCATTATATAATAATAATTAAGAAAGAAAAGATTGAATTACATTTGATCACCACTTCTTTTAAAACTGAAAAATGAGGAAGAATGATGAATTGTATCTAATGGCATAAATACAAACATTATTCAAAGAGAATTGAAATTACATAAATTGGTAATGGTAGCCAGATAGTTATTAGACTAAGAGTATAGTTGCTACAAAGTCAGAAATGTCTACAAATGTAAACATAACAATAGTGTGTGGTTTTTGTAATTCAAATGACCCATTAAAATTTCAAAAAAATTTTAATTCAGTAAAGTAAATAAAAGATTATATATCAAATTTTATAAAAGCAATAAATTTTAAAACTTCATAAAATAGTGATATTATTTACAGATACAATTCATTGTGAAATTTAATATTCACATCTTTATTTTTTAGTCGAAAGTGTAAAATTTCAATGAAAGAGTTTATAAAAATTCATTTGTTTCTTGTCAGTTTGCATATGGTAGTTTATATTACAAGAATGGATCTGTTCTCATTATTTCAATAATATCATAAATATATTAATCAGCATATATGGTCAAAATAAAGAAAAATCCTTGACATTTCCTAATTTACATCAGTTGTAATCTGTAATAATTAATGAAAGGTAATGTTATTCTTAGTGATAGTCTTAAATCCCTAGATGGGAGAAATCCTTGGAAATTTGAAAAGTGAATCAATATTTGGAATTAACCATAGTTAGTTAATGTCAAATATGATCAAAATCAGCCCAGGAATTGGGAATATCTAAGAGGCTGTGATAAAAAAAATTTAATTTTTTCAGATTTTTATTCAGAATTATTTATTAGGAGAATATCTACAAATCAAATATCTGAAGTCAAAGTGATCTTAGTATGTAATTTAGAATTAAACTAATTTTAATTCTAAATTATTGCACTAGCGATCAATTTTACTTCAGATATTTGAAGAATCCAACAATAAACAAATCAATCATTAGAAATGTTGGAATAGATCATAGAATCAAATGAGAGTGCCAACATTGAAATGATTACAATGATGTAGTGATAACTAGTGTATCAATAGTTGACTTCATAATAATTTAATGGTAAGTGCAAGCATAGATTATCTTTGATATAAATCAATATATGTAAATAATACATCAATATCCAACATTACATTTCTAGGACATCTCAAAATACCTAAAATTTAAGCAGGCTTTATGTATATGTTAGTCAGAAGAAAATTCTGCCAGAAATGGTTAGGTTTAGTTAGTTAGGCTGCTATATCTCACAAGGGATATTCTGTATAGTGGCTACTTATAGAGTCCATCACAAGTTGGCCAACACCCATGATGGGGGTCAACTGGATGGTTGAAGGATAGGGTTCAATGGGCTGGTGCTGGATTCTTCCTGAAAAACTGGAGGTATGGGACCCAGATCCTCCAGGGGGTGGTAAGCCACAGCTTTACCACATGGCCATTTGGCAGACCTGCCAGAAATGCCTTTGTTAACATTAGGCACTTTGGCTAGTTTTCAGTAAGCTTTATTTAACATATATTTTCTTATTAAAAGTTTCTAAAAATGTTGATTTACAAATATAATATATAATCCAATTACTCTAATACCAATTTCTGTTATCAAATACACTTATGAATAATAAATGAATTTTTTTACTTTTTTAATGAATATTAGGCAATAATTTTTTATTGTTTACATGCAAATGCAATAAGCAATGCTTTTTGTTTCCTCTATGATGTGAGATAACAAATTATAAATTTTAGACATAAGTACAGTATTGATATTTTTATTTCAGGCATACAGTAGAAGGCATCAAGATTATTTCCGAGGAGGAAGAGCAAAAAGTAAATTTTCTTTTTTAGTTATGTAATTCATAATATAGCTTATAAAACTAAAAATACTTGTATATGATTTGAGTATTTTTATTGGGCTTCCATTAAGAAAATTATAAATGTTAAAATTGAAATTTATTAGTCACAAAAAATTTTTTAAATATATGGAATTAATAAATAAGATTCTTTATTGTAAATTTCTTCAAAGGACTACCAATAGAACATAACATAATATTATCAGATCCATTTATTAATAAAAAGTTGGCATGTTTTTCTATTCAGAAATCCAAAAGAACTTTTGTTTTGTTTTAAGAATGCTTGCTAAAGGATTGTTTCATCAATTTTGAATTTGCTCTCAGATAATTTTCTTCAATAGAGAATAATAAATGAAATAGTTTATTATCAGCATATTTTTTAAAATAGTTGGAATCTTATATATCAGGCATATCAAGCATATGACTTGCAGGCTATGTGCAACCCCAGTACTCTTCAGTGCAGCTAGTTCCACAGTTGTTAACATATATAAAATACAAAATTGTTAAACAGTTTTACTACTATTCTAATTTGTAAATAGGATAATGCAATAAGGTCTCATTAATTTAAATAATAGATAAAATAAGTTTATTTAATTTATTTATTTATAGCAGCGTATCCCAAACGTTTTCTAAAACGGAACACTTCACAAATCCTGAAATTTTTATGGAACACCTTGGTAGTATACAGAACACCTTTTATAGTATAGGTAGATACTAATAATAAAAAAAATTAGGCAAGTAAGTATAAGAGTTAAGAAAACAAAACAAACATTTATTATGTAAAATAAAACACATGAAAATAGTGTGTATAAATTAGCCACTCCAGTTTCAACTTGGCACAACATTTAAAATCATATGAGGCTTATATTAATTTTCATACTTTTTTACGGAATACTTATTGACCTTCAGTGGAACACTGGTGATCTGCAGAACATAGTTTTGGGAACTTCTAATATATAGAATGCATGTAAATTTTTTGAATAGATTTTAATGTATAAAATGTATAAACAACTGATAATACCAATATGAATGTTTAGGATACAACCTCTTTTTATTGCATTCCCTTAAGTGATATCAGTAAAAACTGAGTTTGACACCTCTGCTACATATGATAAGTTTTATAATTAAGTTTCCTCAGCTGAAGAGTGGAAATTAAAATAATATTAATAGGATATAGTGAAACAATTTTATTATTAATTCTAACTGTTTGCTGGTGTTATCTCAGTCTTCACTTTTTGGCTGAATAAAGTTGGATTGTAAAAAGAAATGTATAGGATTTTAACTTTGCCTACTTAATTTTATTATTCAAATATTCTACATTTCTATGTTTTCTTAGAATAATTTTCAATAAAGAAAAAATGAAGCAGATAGATTTTTCAATACTTTGGCAGATCTAAAAAAATCCCCATTTTGAAGGGAATATGAGATTTTTATTGAATATAATTATTTTTAACCTACTTTCTGAAAAAATGGACATTTATAAAATCAGGCCAATGATTGTTTAAACTAATAAGTAGATTTTCATGAAACTTGATAGTGATGTTCTGCTATTAAAGGATATCTTGATACTGCATGCTTTAATCCTGCAGGATAGAATTTCATTTTTATTATTATTTTTCTGCCATCTACTGATATTAATATAAACTAAGTGTTAGCAATGTAAGAATAACATGGCCTATCTAAATCCTTAACAAAGTGCCCCTATCTCAATATCTATCATAATGACATAACAATTGATAACATCACAAAACAGTGTTGGTTTAGGACATCATCTCAGAGATGTGACATTGTCATGACATCTTGCTGGTAAAATTAGAAGCACCAAATCAATGGATTACAAATGCTAAATAAATTTACACTTTCAGAAAGTAGCCAATTTTAGTTCTTTTTGAAATTTCTTGTTTATAATTTTAATAGAAAATTATTTATTTAAAATTTTTTAAAGTAATTATATAAACAACAGTTCTGAAATCACAATTTAACATTATTATAAATTTTTTGGCTAAGTTTCTCAACAATAGTGAAGATAGTAATTTTTATATTGTTTTCAAGATGAGTAAAAAAATAGCCATTTTTTTTATATAAATTTATAGTTGTAAAAGAAAATAAGTTTAAAACTTTTGATTTATTTTCATTTTTAAAAATTTCAATTTATAGTGTATATACAAATAGTTAATGATTCACTATACAGGTTGAATCTTGTGGTCATAAATCAGAATAGTCAGAAATATGAAATGTCCTAAATTTATGGATTGCCCACTCACCAAATTTTTATTAGAATATTGTACATTATTGTAACAAACTTAATGAACACAAAACTACAGGACCTAGATATAAATAGGATAATTTTGCACACAGACCATTGCACATGAACTTGCACACATATATTGCATTAACCAATCATAAAATTTATCAGTTACATCATTATTGTAAGTATAAATGGTTATAAATTAAGGACTACTTTTAATTACAATAATTAAAACCATTAAACATAAAACAGTGTGCAAAAATTGAATCATGTAATTTTTTTCATATCTCAAAACTGCTCCTGTTTTATTTATCACTTTATTGAAAGATAAAAATATATATCAAGCACATAGTATCACAATTTTATTATTATTATTATTATTATTATTATTATTATTAATTCATTTTTGATATAATTAAAATTCTTTAATAGATGTATTATTGATAACAATGAATTCTCACCTGCTATTTTACAAGAATAACTTTCAGCATGTAATGCAGCAGTTAAACTTTTTATATGTATTTTAGCTATATTTTGAATGATGCAACATACATACAATTTATTACAGTAAGCTCTCCTAGATGATGAAAATTCATCATCTAGGAGAGCTTACTGTAATAAATTGATTCACTGAGCAACTGATGATTCTGATATTGCATCATCCTATATTTTTATAATACAGGCATACCTCACTTTACATATTTTGTTAATCTGGACTTCTCAATTATATTCCATGTTTTAATTTATATCTCAAAAGGAAAATTATCTGAATTAATCAGAGAATAATACTTAATTGTTGTTAATATTTAATAATAATTGTTTTATATACACCTAAGACATAGGTCTAGACCACTCCTGGAAAACTGGGAGGTCCGAGATCCTGAAGAATCTGACCTTTTAGGTAGTAAGCAAATTACTACCATCTGGCCAGGTTTTTTACATTACTATTCATTAAGGCCTAAACATGCTTTTAAGCTTTTTATATGCACTAACAAATGAAAAAGGCTGTGATTTGCTTTACAACATTTATTTCACACATAACTGCCTTAATTTAGATATACCTGAATTATCATCAACTTATGATGATGTCATCAGTAAATTCTGTGATTAGTTAATGCAATTTACATGCATGTCAATCTATATGCAGTGGACTGATGTACTAAAAACATACTTTTTATGTTTTTATTTTATAGTTTTGTATTTATAGTGGAAAATCCATAAATTTTGGTTGATTTTGACCTCTAACCACAGGGTTTGAACTGAAGCCCATATAAGTTGACAACTACTTTTATTTATGGACTGCTCATTATTCATTATAACAAAATACAGTATGTCAGATTGAAAAAATAATGATTTAGATGCACTCTTAATATCCACTTTATTTACATTGCCAGTTTTAAGAATTTTTTTCATTCAAGGAACAATGTCTATTTCAGATTAAATATCAGAATAATGTGCATGGATTCATATGCAGATGGATTACATTGACTGTCTCAGGGCTTATTGATTACATTACAATCATAAATTGAAATCTATCTGTATATTATTTGATAAATGGAAGATCATTCAAGTTTTAATCATAAAACTATCATAATTCTAAGAATTTTAAACATCAGAATTATATAATTTCAATGAATTTAGTTTTATGTAAATGCATTTTTCTGATTTTTTTCCCAGTTGATCTGACATTTCAAGTACATGTATCACAGTTTACAGAGAAGCAAATAGATTACATAATGAATCTCTTAATACCAGAATTTTATAAAGGTGGTTATGAGGTAGGTAAACTAGAATGATACACAAGAACAATTATTTTAAAAAGTTAATTTGCAAATGTAGCATCATAAATTACTGAAAGTTTTTATATTGCATAAATTACAATGACAACAAAGAATATAACAAAATTTAAAATTGAACCCTAATAAAAGAAATTTTCTGCTATTGGTTTAGATATTAATAATTGTAGTATTAAAACAAATTTTATGATTTTCATAATTGATATTATATTCTTATCATTGAAATTTATGCAATAGTTTAAATATAATTTATAAAAACATTTAATACAATAATTATTCATGAATGATATTTCAGTCACAAATTTTGAAAGCATCAGTGAAGCAGAACTTGAAGTGAGTGAAAACAGTGTAGGAAACCATTTTATTGCATTGCAGAAATAATGTCAGAATTGGACAAAATTTTGAATATGACTAGTGTTAAAGAATGTGTAAATATGCATTATCAAGATCTTAACAATGATACATATATTATTTTAGATCAACAAAAAGAATAAGAAAAAAGAAACTTGGATTACAATGTATATAATAGTGAAGTATCTGAAAAAGATATTTCATTACAAGAACTTGAAAAATGTTTAGGGCAATAGAGACTTCTTCGGATATAATTTTCAATAATAATCCAAATGTAGAATGCAGCATTAATGAAATTCTTTCATTAGAAAGCAATCAAAGTAGAAGTACAGAAAAAGAAAATTTAAGAATTCTGTATTTCATGATAGTCACTCAATCCTAATTTATTTTCTAAAGGAAAAATCCCTTTAGAAACAAAGCATTCATTTTTTATTGAATATATTCCCTAATCAGTACAGATTTATTAGTTTGATAATTTTTTGGAATGCATTAGACACACTATGCTAGATATTTCTGTATAGTGAAAATATTTAATCTTTACAATGCAATGAGTTGTATTATAAAGTTAATGAGATTTTATAAAAACAAAATATCAATGATGCTTCATCATTCTTTGCACAGTTTGTCTCAAGTGAAAATAGGTTATTAAAATGTTTAAATAAAATTTATTTTTTATCATCCATTATGTATCAAATTTCATTTGATAGCTTACATTTGCATTTAGAAAGTATTCATCATAATAATAAAGTTTATAGTGCAATTTATTGATACAGGTTGTAATAGTGATTTAACAATATACAAATGTGAAAGCAGTTCAATTTAGTGGTCAGATTGTAAGTCAGAAAAAAGTCATATTCTGTATTTCACTTGTTTACACACGAATTGAATTGGCCAATTATAGCAGTTAATGGCAATGATATCAACTGAGGACTATGATGGCACCAATATGAATTCTTGTTAAATGAGATCTATAATACAATGGAAAAATTCCATATTCTCACATTATATGGAGGTCAATTGCATAATTATTTATATAATAAAAATAAATCTCTAAAAATTACTTAAAACAGTTGGTAATTAACAAGCCAATCCATTATTAGATGTGATCATTTTTTCTTCATATATAAGCACTGATAAATGATTAAAAAATATTAAAATTTTCATATTAGTTAAAAAAAAATTATGCAGAAATAACAAAAAAAAAGGATTATATCATTCAATTGTGTATGTTAAATTCTCTGTACATTATATATTAAAAGAGGAACAAATTAAGTTTTAAAATTGAATTATATATTTACAGGACATGGATTACATTCTGAAAGTCATCTTGCCGGAAACATTAATAATTATTTACATGGAACTGTATGGAACTACTCACAAAGAGAGTGACAGACTGATGTCAGAAGCAGTATTTAAAGTTTGCAGTTCAGATTAATTACTAATTCAAAATTTTGATTATATGCACTCAAGATTTTCATACATGGGCAAGTATGCAAATGTCAAAATTAATATTTATTAAGTGTGTAAAAAAACATTTGAAAATTGTATATATGGCTTTTTGTAAACTTGTAATATTTAAATTTTTATTGAGAGAAAGCACTCTTGATGCACCAAAAGTTTTAATGTTATAACAACAGAATTAAATAATTGTTATTTTAAATAGTTGCTGTATAAAAAGAATTTAAAATTAAATGATTTATTTATTTAGAAAATACTTTTTACACATTCAGAGTTGCATGTTGGTTTTGACATTTTGAACTAATTACTATTTATTTGTTGCCCATTATCATGATGATATATGTATGGATTGCTAGACATCTCATGATTTATTTAAAAAGTGGAATGATTCAATATATATATTGCAAATCTCTAGTAAATATTATTTTTAACCATGTGTCCACCAAGATTAGATTGTAGGTTGGTATAGTATTAATATTTTTGAATAATGCACAAAATTCTCCACATACTGTAGTATTCTGAAGGAATTTTTTACATCAGCATTGATATTATAATCAAAGAATATTGTGAAATTACTTTATTTTGTTCCTGTCCTGAAAACCAGCATTACTTAGCCGATCTTAAATTATTATTTCTTTCTTCTAGAATTTGCAGCAATAATATGAGAGATTTCACTGTTACTTGTCATTTGTATCATTCAAGAAATTTTTTGGCAGATAGTTAAAACTTAAAAAAAAAATCATATAGATCGGAATTGGATATGGAGAATCATCTGAATTTGCATGTTTATCTTGACCAGATATTGTAATTTCTCATGAATTTGCACATTTACAGAAAATTACCTTATACAGATTTGATACTTAACTTTTGAAAGGAACAAAAATCTTGAAATTACACTATTTAGTCTGGCAAAATTTAAATGCCATCAGACTATATATTGGGATCTTTTTTACATAAAACTTCCATTGTTTTCAGAAATATTTTTTTTTATAGTCATTATAGTAGTGCAATTTTTACATGTATTCATTCATTCTCAATTTATTAATGTTTTGCGGGTCTTTTTTTATATGAACACAGAAGAGTAGCTTTTCTAGCTAAATTTAAGACTTTGTAATATAAACCTCTCATTTATACAATAGTTTAGCCACATTTGTTTGAATAACTCATTTAATAGTCTTGACTTTCAATTTATATGGGAGCTTTTGTTTATAATTAAATGTAAAGAATTGCTATATAAATAAATTTTTTTTTTTTTTTTATCAAGATTTTATCTTCAGCCAGAATGAACCTTTGAAAACTGAATAAAAAGTGGAAGCATATTATAAAATTAAAAAATAATGCTTACAGTATTTGTTTGACTTAAAAATTATAGATAGTCATTAGACAAAATTAGAAAGTTTCTTCAGTTTATTTCTGATATATTGTAGACTCTTATGAACAGGTCAATTGGATGTCAGTTTATTTCTGAATTATGTATAGGATCATTCTATGAACAGGGACCTCTAGATCACTTGACAATTTCATCCCTTCATAAGAGAATTTACAATATATAGAAAACATATTCAAACTTAATTTAATTATTTTACTATTCTCAATTTTTTAAATTTTATTTAATATGTTAATGATGTATTTGACAGAAAGGATGAAATCTTATTTATGATATTTGGTATGATATACTACTTGTATACAGTAAACATCTGAAACTATTAATGAAGAATTTTTATTCAAATTTAACTGTTTCTTATGTTTCTTTAACAAAAATGTCTTTTTTTCCTTTTAGGTTTCTTTTCAAAACATTAACATTTAAATATCAATTTTTCCATTTGATGGTCTGTAAAATAAAGTATTTTTAGAATTAAATATAAGGTGTCCAAGAAAGGACTCAAGTTTCAGTTATTTGTTTTTATTGAAACAGAGATTCTGTGTTTAAAGTTTGAGTACCATTCGATGTGAGCCATCTTAACACAAATATAGCATGAAAGAATATTCCAATAAAGTAGATCCCCTACATATACTTCTGCATAAAGTCTTGTTTCTGTTGAATAATCATAAAAGTAAATTGTTTATCGTAAAATTTATCTGTTTATTAATGAGCCCATTTGTGTATATCAAATTTAAGCATTGTTGGACTTGAACTGTTTTTGATTTATGCAGAAAGTTTTTGGATAAATTAACTACAGAAATTAGAGATCTACTTTATACTAAATTATGATTTATAATTCTAATCAATACAATATATCTTTTGTTGGAACTCTGTACTATAGTTTTTCTCTTTCCTATCTCCAAAAAATTAATAATTTTAATTTACCATAAATATATAGAAAATTTTAATGTCAAAGTAAATTTATGTAGTAATTCATAAAAGCTTAGTGGATCACTATAAAGAATCACCAATCTTTTGGAAAAAAATTCTCTATAAAATACACATCTCATTAAGTTCTCTATCATCACTAGGACAAGCTATATATTCAGATATCATTCCACCAGCCCAAAGTCAGATACTAAAATTTTAAATTCTTTTCCCTTTGAGTTGCATTAAAAGTTCAAATGTTAATGACTGAAACTACAGAGTTCTTTTTTGGACACCTGAATATTCAATTTTATTCTAATAATAAATACTTACTGATGATCTCAATGCTTCTTCTAAATACACATATGCTTTGCTATGAGGTATCAGCTTTTCTTTGTACTTCATCAAACCTTGTCGATCATTCATGGAAACTAGAGTCTATAAGGGAGGTGATCATCAGAAATATAAAATTAGACCAGTTTTAATTCTTACAATACTTTGTATTTCAGATTCTTACATCTACTGCAAGTTGTTCACATTTGTATCTTTTTGCCAATTCTAGTCTTACTTCTGTATTGTCAACCAGCCTCAAATATTTTACTATTACCTATAATAAATGAATTTCATTAATTATTTAATCTCTGTATAATGTACATGTAACTTCATTAGGGCAAATAAAGATATTTTTTGCTGAACAAAAATGAATTTTATAAACAATCAATCAGTCAATATTATGCACAAAAGTCTGCAAGAACCAGTATAGATTATACAAAAAAACAACCTTTATGGTGATCAAACAAAAAGAAACAAATAAATGTCAAGATAATATTGCAGTCAATTTTATTGCAGTATACTCTTGATTATATAATTTAATGGAGAGGATGTAATGCAGGAATGCTTATTAATTTCTTCATTCTCTTATCAACTGAAGTAATGATATCTGCATCAATTAAGTATTGAAATCCTAGTTCACATGAATCAATTTCTAAATTTATTTAATCAATTATCTTAGATATTACACACAAAGCATATCAAAGAATTCAATCACGCACAGATAATCAAGAATATAATTTTACTAGCAAATGTGCCTAACATTACCCAGAAATTTCTGGCACATCATTTGTAGGGAGATATTTTGCTTGTAAGCTAGAAAAAATCAAACCCTTTGGGTGCGATGATATCATAGCAATGTCTTACGTTACAACTTTTGAGACATCACACATTGTAATATTTCATGATTTCATCCATTTGTTACATCATATGTCAAACTGAGGACATCATTCATTACTATGTTGTACATTTGGAACATATGTGATAGCATTCACTGCTATATCCCAACATCACACCTCAATACTTTATATTGGAACTAACTTCTTATTTGCCATCAGTTATATCATAATGATACACACACTGGTAACACTTGCGATATCATTCATTATTATATCATTGTCCCATCATGCTTGTGAAACTGTTATGTTATTCTGACCTCATGCATTGCAATGTCAACAGTCAGAAAAATCCAAAGGATTTAAACATAAATTTTAAAATACAGGAATACCTTGATTATCGCGGTTAATGTTGCCATGAAAAATACCGCAATAATCGGGATAAATAATGCATGTAAAATGGGTGATCATTGCCAAGGATTTTTCAAATATATTAATTAAATTTTATGTATAAGGTAAAAAAGAAATGTGTTGAGCGTGCTAATCTTCTAAGTTGATCACTCTACGTTTCTTCTTGATAGCTGTAGCCTTGATATCATCCTTGTTTCTTTTAGCATTCACTGTAGGGGTAAATAAGAAGAGAAATAAATGAAATACAATGTGGACAAGTAGAGGTGGATAGTTACTGGTGAATGGTGAGCAGGCATTATCGGATAAAAAAGAAGCGCTACTTGGAGAGTGACGACTCAAACTAAATGTAATTCTGGTTGCATATGTAATGGGCTACATCTCGCGGCCGCGATAATTCGAATTTGAGCGCAATAACTCGAATTTTGGTATCAAATTATAAACTGCGATAAATCGAGAATCGCAATAATCAAAACCACAATAATCGAGGTATTCCTGTATAGCTCCAAAATGCTTCACCCCCTGAATGATTTTCCCCGTGGATAACATAGGGTACAAAGTTTGATTTGAATAGGTCAAACAGTGTGAATGCCTGTACAGAAAAGACACAAACATTGTACTATATATAATGCAATGTTTGACCTATCCTGATATATCGCATTATAAATAACTTTCCATTATATATATAATGGAATGTTTATCAAGAATCAGATTTAACTTAATAGTAATAAAATCATATTATTATATCAATTATCACCTTACCTCCATTGGAGCTTGAAGATTGTGCAATAATTCCACTGCTTTATCAAAACCAATGCAGCAATTTAATTTTGTTTTTCCTAACCAAGACTGGGAAAAAGTTTATCTTCATTATTTATTTATAAGAAAATATGTTTAAAAGACTAAAATCCTACTTTATTCTGAAATAGATTTTCTATTTCTGTCCACATCTGTCTCTTGGTTAAAGCAGCAAGTGCAGTCCAAACAAATTGTTTGTTTGTTAACTGAAATATTATATAATTTGGTAAATGTAAAGATTTTTAATAAATTTCTTGATTCAAACTTACTTTATGTTCTTGTTGAATTGCTCTTGGGCTTGCAAGATTGTTCTGTAATTTAAAAAAAAAAACATGGTTTTAATATGTTATAACAAGTATTTGAATAATTTAAATATTTACCACAGGTAAATTATAGTGATAAAGGCAACAGTAATACAATGTTGTTATCACTGGCATATTTAGCAATGAAGCTGTGCGAGGAAGATTCTGAAATATTAGATTTTTTAACTCTTTTTCTTGTCTTGCATCTTCTTCCTAAATTGTTAACTTTTATAGATATATGCATCTTATATATGTTATAAATTTTACTTAAAAAAAAAAAATAACCTCAATAGGAAGTTGTCTCTCTAGTAGATTTATATATTCTTGTACAAGATTTGAATAAAGTAAAAGGTTTTGGTCTCCTTCTAAATGATTTCTGAAATGTTAAACAAATTTCTTTGTGAATTCATTTTTGATTACATAATCTCAAAAGATTTTAGTAATGACTAACTTCAAACACTTTTTTAAATTTTTTATCTTCTGTTCAATCTGTTGCATAGATATTGCCGATTTATACTGAACCATCTGAAAAATTGTAAAGTTAAATTTATCATAAAAAAAAATCTAAATAATTTTCATATTAATAACTTACAGCAGCTTCTTCAGACTTCTGTAACATCCTGTCAATAGAAAACATCATTGGTATAAAAATTTTTGAACTCAAAAGTAGTTCTCATAAGGGAAAATTATGATAATTATGTTCTAGATTTACAATAAATTTGCTTTATATTTGGACTAAGTTTATTAAAAAAATTGTTTTATATGATTCTAAACTAGCCAAACTTCCCCCAGCGGTTTATTTTTGAATTAACTGCCAAATTAATAATTATTTTAAATTTACGTAGAGTGCCACTCTGTCGGATTAATAATTAATAATTTAAATAATAGATGGTGCCACCTTAGACTAAATTTAAATTATTAATTATTAATCTGACAGATGGTGGCACCATAGCGTAAATTTAAAATAATTATTAATTTGGCAGTTATTCAAAAAATAACCGCTGGGGGAAGTATGTCTAGTTTAGAATTATTTGAATCGCGTAAATCCCCTAGTAAAATGAAGATTAAAATTGTTTTATATTTTGAAGTTCTGCCATCTTGTAATAAGAAGCTAATTTATTAAGTAAATTTATGATGGATCATTTGAATTTTTCATATTATAAAATGTAATTTTAAATTGTGACTAACACATATTAACTGTAATATTAATCACACTATTTATATACAGGTAGTCTTTGACTTAAGACCGCTTGCTCTTATAATGGCAATGTAATCAGTCCATGCAGAGTAGTCTTATATAAAGATTGTTATAATGAATACAAAAAGGATACCTAACTGAAGTGTAATAATGAATATTGGCAGTGGACAAATCTATAAATTTTGGACATTTCCAATTTCTGCTTTGACTTACAATCTTGGAGTTCAAACTGAATCCTATTGTAAATCAAGAACTACCTGTATTAACTTGATATTTAACAAGTAATGAAAATAATGCTACACATTAAAATAACTGCATCATATATATCATTTTACCTATATAAAACATCATCAAAAAAAAAAAAAAATTAATATGCATCATATATATCATTTTACCTATATAAAAAATCATCAAAAAAAAAAAATTAATAGATTAGTCTTGGAGACAGCTATCCTTAACATATTCACATGAATGCAAAATAAACTATTCATTAATTGATTCAGAACACTTGATTTGCATTTTTGACAAACATTGTCTGCCAGCTGAATAAATGAAATTCAGCTTAAGAAATTTAACCTTTTAACCTATATGCAGAACCATTTTTCAAGTAATAATCCAAACAGTTGTTAGAGAAAGTCATTTTAAATAAATATCTTCATCTGTATCTCTCCATAGCAATTGATACAAGAAAATAAAATTTAAAAAAGGAAATTATGGTGGGAAAGTCTAATCTCAAAAAATAGTTTGCTTTGAGTTTAGATGCACAATGACTTATTGTTCATCATCAATTAATAATTAAGCCAAATACCAAAAACTCTCTTGATTATATTGAATAATACAAGGTTGTGTGCAATATATTCATACAAAATGGATGAAAGTTTTTTATAAGGATTAAAAGTGAGAACTATAAGGACAGAATAAACAAAGTGCTTATCATTATATACAGAATGTTTTCTTTCATTTTCTTATTTCAAAGGTATTACATGTTTGATATAATGCAAATACTAAGAATACAAATATTTTTATAACATAACTATTCATGTTACAAGTAGTTATAATTTATTCAATTTGTAACCTCCAAAATATATATGTCTGAGAAGGGATACTGTAATTTGGGATCCATTACTCTAGATATGAATTTCATTCTTATTTCTAATTCATAATCTGAAAGTAATAAATAATAACTCTATCAGGATGGTTATAATAATTTTATTTGTATCTATAATCTCATTTTATGATTTGATTGCAGAATCATATATATATATATACAGGGTTGTGCAGGTAAATCCGGACAAATTTAACGCACGAATTTTCGCTATTTCTGTTTTGGCGGGAATTTGGCTATACTTGCACGTGACACGGTAGTGACCTTGGTAGAGAGTAGGCATTCACAAAATGGCCGCCAAGTCATCAGCACGTGCAGAGCACGATCGGAAAGTGGCTATACTCGATTCTCTTCGCGCCGGAAAGTCGCCGCGAGAAATAATCGAGTAGTTCGGTTACAAAAAGACGCAGGTTTATGACCCAGCGAAGAAGTTCAGGGAGTCTGAGACGGAGGAAGTTATTCCTGACCGGGTCAAACATCGAAAGCGGTCAGACTAAGAGGAGTGACGAATTTGTTGCCGATTTCATCGAGTGACGATTTGTCGCCAATTTGGATCAAGTGGCGATTTGTCGCCTCAGTCGCCCATACCATTGGTCGCCCGAGTTGTGAAAAAAAAACTTGCAAAACAAGGATGTGAATCTACAATCTCAAGTATCGAAGGCGCGCCTTCTAGCGCAGCGATACCGAAGCGGTACCTAACAAAATATTTTTTTTTTTTAAGAAGCGTCATAGAAAAAAGCCAAAACTTAAATTTGAATTTTTCTCGTAAAACAGACAAAAGCAGCAGCGCTCATTTTCGGAAGGGGAAATGAATCTATTTTACGAGAAATTATCAAAAATTGGCCCATGCAATTTTTGCCGTCTCCTTGTTAGTACTGTACTTGGCTCATTATTTTACATAGTAGATGTTTTTGATGGGATATCCTATGATATTCACGATATTTATTTGATTTTTATTAAATTTAGCATGATAATCAAATCATTGAATATGATTTCATGATAATTAATTAAATGATGTAGCTTCGAACTGCTCTTTAACGGTAGAACATTACTGAACTACTAAATTTCATATAATACTAAAAATTAATTTAAAAGTTATTATTGGATAAATACAGACAGCATTATCATTTTATAAGTCTCATTTTCGTTCGAAAAAGAAGCTAATGAAACGATAAAGCTGATAAACTTAATCTCATTTAATATAGCTAAAGAATTTAATAATAATTAATTGAATAAAACACACAAAATGATACAAAATCTCATTTTCAGTTTTTTTCATCTTTTCATAGGAAAATTGAGAAATATATTGGCATTTTAATCTGTATAATAAATAAGAAAAAGATATTAGGAGACGATTTTAAACTTGTGACACACAGCACGCGACGCGAAATTTCGCAGCACGAAGCGAAGATGAAAGAAAAATGCATTTTAATCTATATAATAAATAAGAAAAAGATATTAGGAGACGATTTTAAAGTTGTGACACACAGCACGCGACGCGAAATTTCGCAGCACGAAGCGAAGATGAAAGAAAAAATCGAAATCCTCACTTCGCGCCGCAGCTTGTTTATATTGTAGTTTCATCATATTTCGTGTTTTCATGGGTTAGTTGCTTGCAAAGCGTTGTTGAATTGTTTATATTGCAGTGATCATGTATTTATGATCTCGTCATCAAGTCTCAAAACACTTCAAAGAAGAAAATGATAGATGTTATGAATCATATATGCATAAGATCAGAATCCCAACTACAGGGATGATTCTCAGCCATTTTTCAAGTTTATGAAATAAATATTCGTTCTATTAGCTTATTGCTTCTTTCGCATCTTACCGAATCGTATTCATACGAAGAAGAAAATGATAGATGTTATTAATCATATATGCATAAGATCAGAATCCCAACTACACGGATGATTCTCCGCCATTTTTCAAGTTTATGACATAAATATTCGTTCTATTAGCTTATTGCTTCTTTCGCATCTTACCGAATCGTATTCATACGTGTGGGCTGATTAGTTAAAATTCAATAAGAAAAAACTAGTCAATAACATATTGTACTGGCGCATCCGCGCGGCGTTGTTTTCGCTTCGCGTGCAGTGTGTCACGGCCATTCAACTCACAATATCTTATAATAAAGGCAGGTTCACATAGCCAGTGACAGCAATTTGCTATGCGTTCAAATCAGCGAGTTGAGTTTTGAGAGAAAAGCAGCGACTAAATCGAAGTTGAGATTGTAGCTGCAATAAAATTGCACTTATCACATAAAATACGAATTTAAAAATTCGCATTTTATGTGAACAGTGTGCTACAATTTTCTCCTCTCAGCTGGAAACGAGGTTCTAGAATTAAATTAACACGGAGATTATCACATAAAATACGAATTTAAAAATTCTCATTTTATGTGAACAATGTGCTACAATTTTCTCCTCTCAGCTGGAAACGAGGTTCTAGAATTAAATTAACATGGAGAAACGATTAGTGTTGTTGAAATACTAGTCGTTACTTCAAGTTTCTTTTTGTTCTGATATGTCGCCATATTTACTTATAAATATTCTTCAATTTGTTAAACTACAAAGTTCCCTATGTGGCAAAATCGGAGATGGAGTCACTGTTCTTCAAAATTCGCTAATTTTCAGCGAAAATATCCAATCTGGTTGGATATAGGCGATAACTTCTTTTCTCGACAAATTCTAGCCTTTTTGCGAATATCGCCGAGATGCGCGATAACATCGTGATAGCGACTGCGACAATAATCGCATGTTTCTTCTCGCAAATCGCTGGCTATGTGAAACCGCCTTAAGAGTTTGAAAAAAGGCATGAAACTCATTATTAATTGAATAATGTATCTGAAGCAACAAAAAAATATATTATCACATTAATACAAAAATCATTCTATTCCAATTCATTATAATACAAACTATTTTTAGAATTTTTTGATTATATAATTTAAAATTTTTTTTTTAATTCTCAGTAAATCGAATGTAAAGGTTTCTAGTTCGGATAACATAAAAATGAACGTTATACTGAAATATCTGTTGCGAAAGTTCATTCTTTCAGGAATACAAATGGATAAATTCTGTATTTATTTTTATTAATATACAGTACTGTATTGTACTTTATAAAGTGAAACGTTACATATTGAATAACGTTCGATTATCCATCATGAAATTGTAAACAAATCTCATTATGAAATATTTTATATCGTCGAGCATTACAATATTTTTCCTTTTTGAAGAACTTCTGTTTGGAAATATAGCTGAATTTGGTAATAACGAAACAAGAAAAACAATAATCTATGTATATTCCATCCTAACTTTTTAGGGATAATGCAAGAATCCATACATCTGCCCGTGATTTTAACGCTTAACGCCATCTATTGTCAACGAGAAAAAATAAAAATCTTAATAATTGTACCGGTTAACATTCATCACTTTCTTAACTTTATCTCGGAAGATTGAATGCTCGCCATTTTTAAACGAATAAATCTATCAGGTTATTTAATGATATTTTAAACTATAGTTCATCTATTTAAAAATGACAGATTCAAATATTCTCTTAATATATTTATAACTCTATTTTTTTATTTTATTAACAAAGAGATCACGTAGATGAATGATAACTTAATGTAAGAAATTTTGACAACTTAAAGTGGTGAGTATCGAAACTTATGAAGTTTCCCTAATAATTTTTTTAAGTATTCAATAACTTTTGATGAAATGCATAAAAATACATGATTATTATTAAATAATTACACAAAATAAGTAAGTAATTTTTTTTACAGAATTGTTTATGATATAATTTCAATAACTGTAGACTTTGTAACCCAGAGTTGATTGATTTATGACTTCAGAAATTTTTGTTGAAAATTTTTATATTGAAAAAATAACTAAACTTGTTTTATAGTTAGGTTAGGTTAGTTATAGTAAGCCGCCATATTCTCATGGGATATTCTGTACCTGGCGGCGGCCACTTGTAGAACCCATCACAGGCTAGCCAAACCCCGTCCTTCAACCAGATAGTTGAAGGACGGGGTTTAACGGGCCGGGGCGGGGCCCAGACCCCTCCTGAAAAACTGGAGGTGTGGGACCCGGTTTGAACCCGGATCTTCTAGGCTGAATAAGTCAAAGCTTTACCACGCGGCCGACAACTTGTTTTATGAATATTGAGATATTTAATTCTATTCAATTTCCCCCTTTTCCATTTTCTAATCATATTAGCAGAATGATAACCAAACTCGAAACTGTGATTGGTCAAAGTTCATTTTTTTTATCTGCTTTCGTGCTAATACAGCAACCGCACCGAAAAGGTTAATCAATAACACATTGTATTCGCGCGTCCGCGCGGCGTTGGCTTCGCTTCGCGTTGAGTGCGGTGTGTTACAGCCTTTAGAAAACAAATAGAAATTAGAAAATTCTATTCTTTTAACGGAACTTAGTTACAAATTACAATCAGATTAAATATAATTTATTAGGAAATTACATAATTATTAATTTTAAAACGAATTAAATAAAAATTTAATAATAATTAATTCGGAAATGAATTCAGTATATGTGTTCATTATTTACGACCATGAAAAATTTCACTTTTAATTAATTAAATTCTTTTTTTTATGTGTGATTTGTCTAATTCCGTTAATTACATTAATTATCAGAATTAAACAAATTATATTAACAGAATTAATATAAATAATTATTATATTGTGCATTGATACATTGTATGCATCTCGACTGGAAAATAAATATTAATTTATAAGTTCACATCAAATTAATAAAATTAATTGACTTTGCTATTATAACAAAAGCTTCTTATAAATAAAATTTTAAAATAGCATCGTCCAGAGTTCTCATTCTTCACTTCATTATTTAAGAAGTTTATCAGCAGTCTGTCTGTTATTGACTTAATAATGGCGAACTTACGATGAGAATATTTAATGGTTTTAGCACTGAATCGAATTTTCTCGTGTGTCACTTAATTTAATGCAGAATTGCCAAGAATCTGTTTAAAATATTTAAACGAATAACTTCTAAAAGTTCGGATGTTAAATAACTCCCATAATGGCTAATTTTAAAATCGAACAGAATTTAATTTCGCCGCTGAAGAAATTACGATACAAATTTTTATAATAAATATACATTTTTTTTTTACTGTTTACATTATTTTTACGCTTGTTATTTATTCAGTTCGGCTATTATTTTAAAATTCTGACTTTAAAATGAAGTTTTTCATTCGTACTGAAGAGAAAAACAATAATTTAGAATGCGTCATTTTTCAGATCGCCACTGATTTAGTATCATAATTTTTTTTTTATGCGATGTAACATTTATCAGAATAATTAATGAAAACAATTGAATGCTTTCTAGTCGTCTGAACATCAGCGTGAAGAGTATAAATCAATATTTTGCCATCTATACAAAAGGTCAACAAAAATAATGTATGTAAACAGAACTGTGTCTTAACTTGATTCACTGTCGAGCTACATATCTATAAATAATAAATTTGCATATCTTTATGCAATTTTTATATTTATAAATACGTATACCATATATAATGTTCACAACCACATTTAAAATTTATATAGATTTTTTAAAATAGAAATTCATTATTTTGCAATTGAAGTATGTATAATTTAAAAATGGCCACGTGGAAGGCCATTTTTAAATTACGTGGTGACACGTGGTTCTCCTAGGCAAACTAAAGAGGTTTTCTTACGAGCTGAAGAAATTTATTCATTATACGTGAATTTTTGTATAAACTTAACTAAATTTAGGATTTTTTTCGAAGATTGTTTTCTGCTTAGCGGACCTGTACAACAGGGTGGTTGGAAACGAACTGAATGTAAAATTGGATATGTTTAAAATATAAGATCAATGAAGGAAATTCTCCGGCATCGTAAGGAAGTAGAGAAATCTAATTATTGGCATAATTTAATTTACAATATTTTCATTTATCGATGCTCTTCGATGATTATAAACACTGGGTTTACGTTTCGTTATAAATCAAAATCGATTTAAGAATAAAATTACATTCTAGGCCTCTTTTTATACATCTTAACATCGTAACAATTTAACAATTAAAAAATTAAAACCCCATTAGTATATTCAATAAATTTAAAATAAAAATAAACGAATACGTAATAAAAATAAACGAAACTCCTTCCTTGCGTGGGAGATTAGTTCATTCTATGGCAGATTTCGGATGATAGTACTCGTAATAAATACTCAATTCTATAATATAGGAGCTCCCTGACTTACTTATAACTAATGTTTGTTGGCAACATAAGTTATGATAATTATAGTTAAATTACATTGTATATATAGTCAAACTACAACAACAACAAAATACACAATTTATAACAATATAATAATAAAGTTAATGTTCAATATTACTGTCAAAAGTTAGTTTGGGATATATGTTGACTGTATTTTAAAATACACTGTAATTATATGCATACAACAAATAAATTTATTACAAATCTGTCTTGTATGTAGATTGATATATCTGTATGATTATATTATAATGCATTTGTATAATATATTACACTATAATATGATAATGTGTAAAGAAGATTCTTGCTATATGATAGTTTCATATATTCAGTATTGAGTGCATGTTATGGTATTTTGGATACCAAAATTTTTTATGTACAGGAGGTCGAGTTACAAACATTCATATTTTCGAACATGAAATTTCAGAAAATTTTAAACATAAGCAGAATACTTTAGCACCCAATATAATATTAAATTGCACAGCTAATTAACATATGGCAGTATTTTAAAATGGCAACAATCATGACCAAAAAAAAACCTTCACTTTATAATCCAAACTTTCCATTCAAATCTATGAAATAAATTACAAAATAGAGTATATAAAGTTATTTTAATACTTTTGGAACCAAAATAACAGTAGCATCAGTTATGAACAAAACTTGTGTACAAATTATGTTCATAACACAAGGAATGTAAGCTTATTGTATCATATTTGCAATTGCAATAGTACTTTATATACAAAATAATTGTATAATTTAGTAAGTTGGGAAGCTCCTTTAATGAGAATTCAGTTAGTGTATATAATTATTACTGACACCAATATATCTGTAAGTTCCACATTCTTCTGAAGCATTTTTAAATAATTTAAATAGTGAGAAATAGCAACTGGTCTATCCATAAGTATTTGATGAAAGAGTGAAGGCTTTAATGTCTTTTCTAAAAACAGAAGAATCTGAAATGATAAAGAAATTATTATTTTAAAGATCTTTTCAAATTTAAGCTAAATTCTTTAAAATAAAAAAAATTTGGATAGTTTTTAAATTTTTCAATAGAAAATAGGTAAACATTCTAGACTGTTTATAATTAAAGCACACTCAAATTTATACCAATGAAAGCAAATATATAATCTGATTCTTGATTCATAATTAAAAAATTACTTAATTATTCATGAAGAAAGTTTTCAAACAAAATTTAGAATGTTTATTCTGCAGAAATTAGCCTTATAATAATAGCAATTATAGCAATAATTGCTAGGCTTGAGTTTTTTTAATACTGATTTTTAAATAATGAGCAAAAATAATCATTAGTGCTATTTTGTAATTAATAAATAAACTAATGATTATTTAACAAAGAATGGTGCCATCTATGAATTAAATGTTGTCTACTATATATAAATGTAGACAGCATTTAAAATGTGTTAAACAGTGTGGCAGATATTCAGTATCAACTGTCGATGTATAAACTTTATTTTTGAATTTAAATATATGCCAATTTCTATTTTTTATTGTTTTTCTTATACTTGAGCTAAAAAATTATTTATGTGAAATTTCAATAAGATATTTTTATAATCTTCCCTGTTCATATTGCAGAGTTTCAAAATTAAAATAAAAAAGAATTAAATGAAGTATTAACATCTAAAAAGGCATAGGCATTTAAGGCACATTTTTAAGTTCTCGAGTATAATGAATAAAAGTTATAACAAGAATTTCTTCTCAGACATGTAACACTCATTAAACTGAATTTTACTTTACATCCAAACTTCTGGGAGAATTAATAAGATTGATTACTGATCATCCCAACACAAGTCAGGTGCAAAACAAAAACTTAGATTTGAAAATTTCAAGAAAGGAAACATTGCAATCTACCTGGGACATACATTAAAAGCAGTCAGATTACACAAAATTCAAAGATATAAAAATAATAAATCCTGTTTCATTAGTAAAATCTTTAAAAATATATCACATTTTAAATGCCTGATTTTGCATTTTGTCACAGATTTATAACAAATAAAAAATCAATCAATGACAAAAAATGAAAATATGAAATAACACATCATTTGGAGCATTTAGCATTTTATTGCTATTACAAAAAATCTCCACCTCTATCTTTAAGGATTTAAGTGAAATAAAAATAATCAATCAAATTGTTATAATACTTTTTTGTTTTTGGATGCAAGCTATGTTCTCATCACTATCATATAAATAATATAGAAATTTAACAATTATAAAATCACTATATCCATAATTTCATTAAACTGAGAATGGCTGCAGTCTGAAAAAATTAAACAAAAAATTCAGAAATAGTAAACATTGATATCTCATCATACAGGCATCATCGTCATCAAAAAAAGAAAAATGAAGGATGGATACAGAATAATATATTAAAGAGAATAAGAACTACATTCACATAATTATTATATCATTAATTATTTTTATTAATGTTTTATTTGTCTAATTTATAAATTAAGCTTTATAGGTATGTAAAGTATATAGCATTTGCTACTATCTATGGAACATATCCCCCGTGGATCTGAAGTTGCACTGTATATTCTTACAGAAAACTTGAAATTTCACAGTCAGTTTTGTAATTTCAAGCAAATGTGAAATAATTAAAATCAAATTTAAAATTTCACTATAAAAGTGAGAACTACTTAACATTTGAAGTTTCTAATAAGTTTTTGGTTACATTGTATTCAGATTTTAGTGCTTTTAAAGGTTAATAAGTTTAAATTTAATGTAATTAGATGATCGGATTTTTTTTAGAGAGCAATTATATTTCCCATTTTATCATCAGAAAGATTTATGAAAACTATAGGACTAAATTATAAGTTAACTTTTAAATTTCAGTAAAAACCATACCAAGTTCAACTGGATTTTTGTTATTGATATATACATAAATAAAAACTGAATACTTACTGCTGTGATTCCATTTCCATCATGAAGCTTTATTGCAGAATCAAGTAATTCAACTTTTTTGTTATATGATTTAAACTGTTCAAAGAAATATGGCTAAAAAATAAATATTTCATATTAGCATTTATCATCATCTTTTAAAGACAAATTCTAAAAATTATTACCTGACCAATAAATAAGTTTTTAGCTGTTTCATTAGGTGAGCATGTGTCTTTTGATTTTGGTGTCTATAATAAAAATATTTTCACAACTTTTTTAAATTGTATAATTCAAAATTAATATCAATTCAGATTTTATAAAAAATTTATTACTTGAATTAAAGATGAATGTTCCAATGTGCCTGATTTTTTTTGAACAACAAATGGGATATCTGCAATTGTAGATCTTGCACTGTCATCATCTAAAATGTTTTTTGTTATTTAATTCATATATATCATTGTTTAACTGAAAATAAGTTGTGTTAAGTAAAGTTCTTTTAAATGGCTTAAATGGTAAAATTGATGGTTTGCACAACCTTTGATAATTAAGTAACAATAATGTTTATATACAAACATTTTCTACTTATTAAATTAACTGCACTAATTTTGCTAAAACATACATATATATGTATATATACAATAAGACCCCACTCAATGCTGCTCCATTTAATGCTGTTTTTTTCAAATTCTATATTTTTTATTGATTCAATTTGACATGTTTTTTCAAACCATTATACACTCATAAATCTGAAATCGCACTAATTTGTTGCTTTGATACTCCTATGCTGTCTCAAAGTGCATTTGATACCAGTTCAGTGCAGTACATATGAAAGTCTGCTGCAGTCACAGTTCATATTTATGATGGTCATCAATATTATTTTACAGTAATAAAAATAACAATTATCTCATTTTAGTTTCATCAACTTATTTTACAGTAATAAAAATAACAATTATCCCATTTTAGTTTTAAGCTGAATGTCATCAATGTTACCATACAATTAAAGTTTAGCCACTATTATGGAAATTATGAATCAGTTTTATCAAAATTTGGATCATTTTGTATAAAGTTCAAAGGAAGACCAAGTGTCATGGATGCGATGTCTTGCTATAAGTTAAGTTGCTTGTTGAACAAGAGGAAGAGGAAAAGGCAAACGATTTTTTATTAATGATTCTTAATGAAAAACAAAAAGTGTCAAATGAAGAAGAACCTTCCTCATCACAAACACAAATTATTTACTAGAATATTTATGATTGATTTATATTCATAAATCAATATCAGCAATAAAATATGTCTATAATTAATGTAATACAATAGTAATAATACATGTTCAATAATAAAATGTCTATAATTAATGTAATACAATAGTAATAATACATGTTACAATGTCTATAATTAATGTAATACAATAGTAATAATACATGTTACAAAATAGATATTAGCAATAAAAAATGTCAATAATTAATGTAATACAATAGTAATAATACATGTTACAAAATAAAATTAAAAAGAAGTACATATATTTTTTAATTCACTGTGCTGTTTCACCTATTCCTATTATTTGTGTGTTAAGGTGACCTTATTTAATGCTGTTTCATTTAGCGTTTGGTTATTTTGGAACATATCACCTGCATTAAATGGGGTCTTACTGTATATAACTATACACACAACTATAAAGGATAACAGATGGGATGGTTTTCACATAATCCCATCTGTTATCTCTTTGATCTTTATATGTTTAATAACAATGTGTGCATTATATTAAGATTGTTTCAGGATTAATATGTGAAATATAGTATCCTTAGACAGTTTTGGGACAAATAATGAAATATTCATTTAATCGCCTTAAAACTTTTTCTAAATAAAACAAAATATTTTGAATGTAAATAAATCAGAATTTACATAAGAACCTTGTTTTAGCACTATTTGCCAAGTATCTATAGCCATGTTCTTGAGAAGTCGAGTTAGAACACACAACATATTTGATGTATCATTTGGCAATTTTTGCTGTTGATTTGTCAATATTCTGATTTATTAGTGACAAATAATATTATCATAAAATATTTTTTTGCTATTTTTATTATTATAGTAATGCAGAAATTAATTCTTTTAATTATTAAAATTTAGTTCACAAATTCTTTTAATTTTTGAAAATGCATTTTTACTTTTTAATTCCATAATAATGGAAAAAGTTGTAATTTTTTTTTCTCAAATATCAATAAATAAAACAACATAAAGCAAAACTCAAAAAAATAGTAAAAATATTAATAAACAGTTCAGTGTTTTATGAAGAGGTTAATTTTTCTTGAAAAAACTTCATCAGTCTAATAGTATTGGACAAAGTTTCACATTTAATGAATTGAAAAAATATATTGTTGTTATAAAATTACAAATTTAAAAATATTATAGTTGCTAGAGAAAAAGATTTTGAATATTTTTTTTCACTTTTAAAAAAGTATTTTTGCAATGGTTTTTATTAAAAATTATAATTGTTTATAAAAAATACTTCATAATCATTAGAAAATAAATTCAAAAGTGAAAAAGATTAATAGGGGGAAAAGACTTTTTCAAAGAAAAACAGCACATAAAAAATTCCTTGATGGAATTAGAATAATATGGTGTATTAGAAACAAAAACAATTTGTATGCCAATTTTGAAATGCATACATATAAAAATTACAAGAGTATTAAAAGCACATCATATTAGCAACACAAATGATAAAAATATCAAAATTATTTACTTTTCCATATTTGCATGACAAGTATATAATGAGCACATAAATCTATAAAAAATTAGTTTTTAATGTAAGAAAACCATATCAATTAGATTCAATATAATGAAAGATATACCTGGAGAAAATGATATTTGTCCAGCTAATTCATTAAAATCTTGATATTGCACTGTATCTATATCTTCAATTACTTTAGATTTGTGCAAGCTCGCTAATTGTTTAGGTGAATCAACTATAACAAAACTATCCTATTAAAGAAAACACTTTATTAATAAAATTAGTGACATATAGAAATACTGTTTTTGATTAATTAAATTAAAATTTTTATAAAATTTATATTCAGCTAAAATGAATATAGGTAATTCTCAGTTTAAGAGAACTGCCTATATTCCCCTAAGAATCAAGTATTAAAAACAAAATCAAAAATATTAATTGCAATAAACAAAAACTAAACATTCATAAATATGGTATTTCAAACATGTACATAGTTATTCATAGCAGAGGGAGTGTCTGCTATGAATATTTTTTATTAATGATTCTTAATGAAAAACAAAAAGTATCAAATGAGGAAGAACCTGATAATAACTAATACAAAAAAATTTGATTAACTGGACTGGAATTTAGAATATATACAATATATTTAATATAATTTTTAAAAAATGAATATTGGAATTTTTTTTTGTTCCTAATAGGAATCTTTTTTTGATAATCTGTAAATAAACACTTTTGACTGAATTACTACAATGAAAACATGTATATCATAGAATTTGATATATTTAATTTAATATAAATCCATACCTATTAAATAAGATGAGAAATCAATACAGAAGTGAACAAAGTTCAGAAAAAATTTCTTTTTTAATCATTATCTAAATTTATTATTAAGATAGTATAACAAAGTTTCATATAACTGTTATCCATGAAAATATCAGGCAATTTATTGCATGAAAACTAATAACATTTTTTATTCCATAAAATAAGTTTTATGAACTTAAGTTCAATTCAGAATTGAATACTATTCAAATGTGATAAATAAGTTCTGTAATAGATGTTAAATAAAGTTCAAGTTACATATATTAATCAAATTTAAAATTTTTTAATGTTTTATAAATTTTGAATACTAACAATACTTCTTCAAACATAACTGCTTAAATCTCATAAATATAAAATCAACACTAATCCAGCAGTATCAACACAAAACAAACTTTAATTTCAAAAATGTTTTTGATTAATAAACTTAACCATCTTTATCTTACATAAGATAAGATAAATATAGGAAATAAACTATAAACAGACAATTCATTCTAAACATACAAATTAAAAAACAAGCATACACTTTCTTATTACAATATTATACATATGCATATACTAAGTTTACAATCTTTATTGTTAATATATTATAGTTTAATAATTTGTATAATGTAAGAGATCACCAAAATATTATAAAATTAATTCAAGCTAAAGTGCTTAAAGTAATGGAAAATTGTCCAAACTGTCTTAATCATATAAGTACCTTGTTTTTGAATTTGTATCTTTAGAATAAGTGTCTATGATTTATATTTTCCTGTATTAATCTTATGTAAGCTAAAGATGGTTGAGTCTATTAACCAAAAACATTTTTTTGAACTTAAAGTTTGTTTTACTAGGATACTTCTGGAATAATGCAGATTTTTTTGACTATATATTCAAATACTAACTTCTTTATATGAAAAAATTTATTTTCTTATGATTATTTTTAGTTTTGTATTAAAAAAACTGAATATATCAATATACAGCTAAAAAAAAGAAAATAATGCTTGAAAGAATATTTCAATCAAAAATTTAGAACAAATTATAAAAAGGGATATAAGCTCAAATTTTTTGTTTAAAATGATATCACTCATATAGATTTATAATTTAAAATACATTTATAATGAAAAAGATTTGATTATACTATCAAATGACTTTTTATACACATTTTCTATTCACAATGTTTAAAATAATAACAATTATTGTATTTGTTTGCTATACTTTAGAAATACATTAATTATCTTATAATCTTGCAAAATTTGGAAAATATCATTATTGTTTTAATATTATAAAGTCTAGATCAGGGATAGCAAACCTATGTCACATGTGGAAAGTGGCACACTGGAATTTTTTGGGCATGCAAAACTTCCAGTGTGCCACTTTCCACATGTGACATAGGAAAGGAACTGATATATTGTTTTTAATTAAATTAACATTCTGATTGGCATGCAAGGAATAATTTATACAGCAATTTAGCCAATTTTGGCACACATTCTTAAAAAGTTTTACCACCACTGGTCTAGATCATAAAATTTGTTAGTAGTAGTTATTATTTCATAAAACAATTCAATATAATAGAGGTAAAAATAACATAAAAAAAATTTGTGTGTTAATAATAACTATTTTTAATTACAACTTGCATAAAATATTTTGTAGTATTCTATTATATAAATTTTTTTTTTTAAATATTACATTGAACATCTTATTTTAAATGACAAATAAACATAACTAGTTTGATAATTTTGGAATACTAAAAATGAATCTAGAACAATTACATATACATTATATAAAACAAAAATAAAAAAAAATTTATTTTATTATTATTATCATCTTTGATCTTTCAAAAAAAGTCAATCAATAAATAACTAGATTTTATCAAATTTTGAAGAAAAACATTCCAAATATGAAAAGAGTATTGAAGTGCATTTTTGCAAGTGTTATGTAAGTCAAATTTATGTAAATTATTATAGTAAAATTAAAATATATATATACACAAAAATGAAGCCTATCATTGTGGTCAGAAATACTTAATAATTATAACAGGATAATGCAGATATATCACTAATATAATGGATTACATTCCAAACTATTACTGTAAAATAAATCACAGCTGTTTTTCATTTGCTAATAGCATATAAAAGCCTAAAAAAATGCCAAAAATAAAAATATGAATATAATTGAAAAACACCATCTTAATAAAATAGCATAAAGCAAGATAAACAAGTATACAATTTATATCATAATACCATTATGTTAGTTAAATAGTAGTGCCATAAAATACTCATATAAAATTATAATATAAGCAACCTCCTATAATATAGTATTTCTACAACATGGTATCGCTCTAAAACAATTAGAAAATTGCAGTAATCCTTATATAAACATAATATTTATATAAGATTTCACTCACACTGTTTCAAATTGTAACTCATATAACACTGTATTTTTGAGCTTTTGTATGGGAATACAAAACATGTTACTAGGTTGGATATAATTTTTCAACATTTTCATTCTTTTTTGCAAATTCTCATTGTTGACTTGTTAGCTATCATGGAAAAAATATTTCTGGAAATCCCTACATTTTATAACTCCTTTGATTGAAAAGAGCCCAAAATTAATAAGGATGCTTCAAAACTGCTTAGCACTATACCCACAATGGCTAAATTGTAGCTTGAAAGCCACATATGGCTCTTTAGTACCTTCAATGTGGCTCCATATCATGCAAATCAATAGTTAATACAGAGCAAATATTAATTTAAAAAAAAAATCATATATTTATAATTTGTTCATTTACTATAAAAAGTAGTATTCATCTATATGAAATAAATGCATGTGAAACATATACAGTGGATTCCGCTTAATTGGGACATGTCGGGCCAAGCCATTTTGTCTCAATTAAACGAAGTCATAATAAATTCTAAAATAAAATACAGTCAAACCTCTTTAAGCCGCCCCTCTATAAACCGCCACCCTCGTTATTTGCCTGATGAAAGCCAATAACAAATCTCCTCCTATATGTTAAAACATGAAATTCCCTCTATAAACCGCCACCTCACTAATCGCCAACCGCCACTCATTTCTGGAGGCAAAACCATTTCATTAGTAGACAAATCAGTTGTTTAAACCACCAAAATAATCGAATGGCAAGGTCAACTAACACAAACAGAAACATTAGAGAATATGGCAATTAAGTAATTTATCTATTAACATTTATTAGACTGTAATCACGACCCTGTGACTATTCACATCCCTGTTTTCAAAATGAGCTATTCCAAAACTTTAAACGAATTTTTACAAAATAATCGTGTAAAATAGAAGACTGGAGAGCCATAACCTCGACTTTGCGGAAGAAGAACAGTTTAAACCATTTTTTTATAAATCAACTGTTGTGAGTATCGTTACTGTTTCTTACTCGGAAAAATGTCAAAAACGACATTAGATGTTCATGAAAAGATTTTAATTTGTGAATATAAAAATAAAAATCTTTCTGCTACTCAGCAATTTATTTCTGATCACCTTTAATTAAATGAAACAATGTCATTCTAGTCTATACATGTTTTCTAACATGTTACCATAAACCCTCCATAAACCGCCACCCTCTTTTACTGCCAGAGAGGACCTTCGAACCGATGGTGGCGGCTTAAAGAGGTTTGACTGTATGTAATTCGTAGGTAAATAAATAATAGGTAAAAAATAATAATTAGTTACCTAATTTAATGATTTATTAAAATAGGTACCTAATTATTAGTTTTTACCAATCTCAGTCTTCAATACTGGGCCACTGATATTCACGCCTCGCCTGCTAACTATAGAAATCCATTGATCTAATGTTTCTTCCGACTTCTGAATCCTTTCCATCACGCTTTCTTTTCAATGTTCCTGGAAGACTTCTGGATCCTTTCCATCACGCTTTCTTTTGGATGTTCCCGGAATTCTAGATCCTTTCCATCACGTTTTCTTTTGGATGTTCCTGGAATTTCTTTCTATAATGCCCACTACTTACGCAGCTGATTTTCTTTTTGTAGGAGACGTGTCTGTGGTAGATTTTGGTTTATTTCAGCAAGTCTACAATAGCTTGTATTAAACACTACGGTAGATTTTGGTTTATTTCAGTGAGTCTACGATGGCTTGTATTAAATGGGTGGCTTTTAATTTTATTCAGCCAAGCAATTTTACTTGAGTGCAAAATCTTTTCTTGACATTTCTGAAAAGATTAGTGCATGTATGTGTTGCCATATTTTCGAAAAATCCCTATATTTCAAAAATTAAAAATTTTAAAGATTAGTGTATGTATATGTAGCCATACTTTCGAAAAATCCCTAAAATGTATCAAAAATTGAAAATTCCTTTTCTGCTACTGTCCCAATTAAGCGAAAAGTTGTCTTAGAAATGCTTTTAAATTTTGTATTAGTTTATTAGTTTGGTTTTTGTTCTTTGAGTGTTTACATTTTGTATTAGTTTATTAGTTTATTAGTTTGGTTTTCGTTCTTTTAGATTTGTCCCAATGAACCGGTGTCCCAATTAAGAGAAATCCACTGTAATAAACAATTTTTGAAACCATTACTTGAAAAAACTAATGTGGCTCTTGTTGACTCAGAAAGAAACTGATTGTGACTCACAATATTTGAAATTTTCCTATGTGGCTCATAGTGGCATGAAGTTTTGGCCACTCCTACTCTATATTATGAAATTCAATGTAGCAAAATTGGGCAAAAACAAACCAACCCAGATGATGATTGATTTTTTAAAAAGGAGCATGATACAAAATGTAGATAATGTAAAATAAAGTCCAAAAGATGAAAATTTTCTCATTTCATTGTCTTAGCAGCAATGAAGAGAAAAAAATTAAATGAACATTATATAGCATATAGTGGGAAAATTGCAATATTAAGTGAAACCAGAAACCCCCTAACTTAGCATATAAAGTTTCCAAGGAGTGAGTTCCATATTTGATCCCAAATCTTCTATATGGAAAGACAATATGTTTGCACTCAGTCAATCCGGCCAAATGTAATGCTGTATAATTTAATTAATATATTGTTTATAAACAATATTATCTATTTCAGTTAGTATTCATATAAAATACCTTGTTTTCTATAGTTGTAATTTCCATCTCATTTTCTCTGTTATGAAAGGAAATGTAGGAAAATGGGGCTTTATTCAATCTTGCTGCCTTAATATTTTCAGTTTTTTAATTAATTTAGTTTTTGTTCACAACATAATAGCAAAATGATGTTAAGTGAGGTGACTAATAAAATGAAACTATGAACTACTATATACGCATCATAATTTGCAAAGCATTTGTTCAGTTACTATTATTTTTAATGAAATTACTGTAAATTTCCAATAGTTATAAAATAGTATATTTTTGTTAGCTTTTGGAACATAATATCTCTTTTTCTATTTATTCTTAGTCCTGTAAAATACAGTTTCACACTATACAAGATTTTATAGAATATATCAATTAACTCAAATAATTTCTAATATTAATGCTATTATAACAGTACAGGTATCCCTCCTATAACATGATAGATGCATTCCTGAAAAACACTATGTTGTGTGAAACTGTGTTATATGAGACCTGGGGCCAATACAAAAAAGAGAGTTACATTCCAAAACCAATTAAAAACAAATAACATTCTTCAATTCCACATAAGAAACTTAATTTTTATTAAGAATATTAATAACACGAAGTTTAAAGAAAGAAAAAATGTATATGTAAGATCGTAAAAAACAATATTTGTAAAACAAAAGGAAAGAAAAAAGTATACAGTTTATATAACATTTATTTAATAATTATATCTTCCCTACCTCTGTTTTATTAAAACGAGAACGTTTTTTCTTTTAACAATATCAACTTCACTTTCTGAACTTTTTTATGCATTTAGAGTTTGTGTATCTTCTGCTCTCTTTACAAAATTTTATTAAATAAATATGAACAGATTTTAATGATGTTTTCGTGTTTCGTATGCAATACACAAAAAGAACTTCATTCATAGAGTAAATACATTATAAAATTTGATATTCAGCTATTATTATTTGGGTAGAATTTTGAAAATTCTTCAGTATACCACAAACTGCTTGAAATAAAACATATAGAATGCATATTAAAAAACACAACCTGCTAGAAAACAATCATTCCTTAAGATATACCCAAAAAAATTTATAAATAAAAAAGTTTTTCTTCTCTTTCACATTCCTGTATTGAAGAATAAAAATTTATTTTTTATCCAAGAACCTGAACATTTGGAACACAAAATATTCAATTGTTGCCAATTAACTGAATTTCAAACTGAAACCGAAAATAGCCTGCATATCATCCCTCTCATGGCAAACTAGTGAAATTGAATTTATGACTAATTTTAGCAAAGTATTTCCCAATGATTGCATTTTATATGTGTATCCATAGTGTGGATTTACAAAAATTAATGAAAATGTTTTAGATCGGAAGAGCATATTTCCCAATAATTGCATTTTGTGTGTGTATTGTGTGTCCCTAGTATGAATTTACAAAAATTAATGAAAATGTTGTGTGTTGTAGGAGAGTAAATATAATTTTCTAAATGTATTAAGTAAAAACCGTGTTGTAGAAATACCGTGTTATATGAGGCTTTCTGCAATTTTCAAATCATGTTAAAGTGAAACCGTGTTGTAGGAAGCTGTATTATAGGAGGGATACCTGTAATTTATGAATACTATATTTGTACTAATAAAAAAAAAATCAAGCTTATTTTGTAAAAATCATTTTTTTTTTTACCTTCCAATAAAAACTTATTTCTAAAAATGCTGCAGTTTCTTTGATATCTACAAGATAATATAAATTTCTATCTGTATTTATCAATAAATTAAGTCTATTTCATTACCACAAAAATTTATTATATTCCAATTAAGTGATTTATTTATTTTGGCATTAAAAATTATTAATAATTTTCTGTTTTTCAACCATATATAGCATATTCTTAATAAAAAATATTATTTATTTTTAAAAATATTGAATATTTATCTTTGGATAATATTGACTGCTTCCATTCTACATATAACTCAATATTTCAGAAATATCTTGAACATACTATAATGGATCAAAAACAATATGATGTTAGGTCATATTATTTTTGATCTAGATCATAGTAAAATTATCAGATTGAAAATACACCCTGAACAGAAAGTTTTTGAATGGACTAGGAATCGATGTGCATTTCCAAGTTATAATCTTTATAATAAAACAGAATTCCTAATTTGCATCTTATAAATGTTGGAAGTCTCCACTAAATAATTTTTAGTATTAACTAATCTTTCCTATAGCATCAATCTAAAGTGACCAGACATCCCAAATTAGATGAGATAGTCTCGGTTTTTAAGTCTTTGTCTTGGCTTGAAAAAATGTCCAAAATTTATCCCAGTTTTAAATAAAATGTCCTGAATTGTCCCGTTTTTTACTTAAAAGTAGATAATCTTTTTTTTTTTAATATAAGCTAACTAGATTTAATTTTAAAAAATTAGCTTCTGAAGAATTCTCCTTTTTAAAATTAAGCCTAATTTTTAATTAGGCTTAATTTCAATAATATCTGTGCACAACAGGTTAAATTGTATTTTTTACTAATTTATATATAATTGTTAAAATTAGCAAAAGATGCAATTTACTATACACTAAACCAGTGTTATTAAAAATAACACTTTGGTTTTAATGGACTTTCAATATTAACAGGTTCCTTTCCTCCTATTAGTCCATTAAACTAAGGTTTGACTGTATATTTAAGTTAAAATATATAATTATTGTATAAAATGAGCTTGAAAATATATTTATATTAATTTTAATGACTGACAAAATTTTTAATCAATCTGATCCTAAGATATACTGATGAAGATTGATTATTTTGCAGAATCTAAAACTTCTCAAAAGAAAAAAAATGTGTGAATGATTATCTCCTTAATTTGATCATGCTTTGGAAGTGAAATTCTTAGTCATATTGATCTATAAATCTTACTAATCCTGTATTATTTTGATTAACTTTGAAAAGTTAATAATTAATAATAAATAAATTAATTAATAAGCAAACTTTTGTTAACTTACATTTTCCACATGGTTTCATAATCCAAGTACTTGAAGGATTCTTTCTGAATTCTTCTACAAACATGTTATAATCTGCTGGTAAAACAAATGTTACTGGAATGAAATCTGTTGGAATACAAATCATTAATATTAGTAATTGCAAAATTGTATTTATTATTATTATTATTATTATGATTTTGTGTTAGTGTGTTTTGATATTAGCATATAATAGACAAAATTATAAGGCAAATCATGCTAAGAAACTATAGGCTTTATTCTTTAGTAAATCACATTATTTTCATTACTACCAGAATGACAGTAAAACTTGTTAATTTTTCAAAAGGATACACTGATATTTAATTATCTGGAAGATATAGATATGGCAATTTCTAATCTCATGATCAGAGATTACTCTATGTTCTAAGTAGAATAGAAAGAAATCAAGAAATTATAATATACAAAGGAACAAAATAAAAGTGTGTACAAATTATCAATTATGTTCTTTTATTTTTAGATGCAAAAGCTTTTGGTACTAGGCCATCATCAGGATACAAAATTATAAGCAATACAACAAAATTATAAAATTTTCTTGTATTGCTTATAATTTTCTAGTCTGATGATGGCCTAGTGCCAAAAGCTTTTGCATCTAAAAATAAAAGAACTTAAACTGCTAATACTACTGTGTTTAATCTTTGAATGACATATAGAAGTACAGGTAGTCCTCGACTTATGACAGCCCAAAATTATTGAACAATAATTCTCTAATTGAACTTTTCCGCCTTTATATATCACATTGTTTTTGTATACACATCACAGCATCGTCATTAGTCGGCAAGCAAAGCCTTTCAACAATATGCAATAGTGCTAGTGTCACACTAGCAGCTATGATAAGTTAGAATTGGGCATAGTCACTCAGTTCTAACTTATCACAGCCTTTGGCACATTAGTTGCAAATCAGCAGTCGAAGTGTTTGTTTCTCTCATTGCAAAGGATTCGTTCTGAAGGATACTTGAAAGTATCTCGTCATAACCCTATCATATCCAGTACGAGAAATACTATTAGTGAAGAAAAAAATTTCTTAAAATTTTATTTCTTAATTTTGTATTTATGTATTTAATTGTATATGGGTTAATACATAATTTATAAATGTTTATGTAAATTTTTACATTTTTAATTGGTTTAAGTTAAATAGAAACCTAATTTATGAAAATATTAAAACAGAAATCAAACAAATCAAGAATTAAAAAAATCCTCGACTTATGACAGAGACATTGGAATGGAACCCTGTTATAAGTTGTGACTTATGACGAAGATGTGGAACAGAACTCTGTTGTAATTCGAGGACTACCTGTACTAGGCAGTTGTAAAGGTATCATTTATAGCGTGTACAAATTTTTATATTATAAATAGATAATATTTATAATTAAAAAGTTTGGTTTTATTGATTATATTTAAAGAATTTTAATTTTCAAGTTTTAAAAGATAATACTGTATGATACTGTAGATACAGAATGTAATGATTTTTACATTATATTGTGTGATATACAGTAGATTTCACTTAATTGGGACAGCCGCGTAATTGGGCCAAATCTCAAAGAACGGAATTTAAATGCTTAATTGGGACAACTTTTCACTTAATTAGGACAGTAGCAGAAAAGGAATTTTCAATTTTTGATATATTTAAGAGATTTTTCAAAAGTATGGCAACACTACGTACACTAATACTTGTTGTGTGCTTTCTTATTATACACTAATACTTGTTGTGTGCTTTCTTAAAAAAATCCTTATATAACACTGCATCACTAATACTTGTTGTGTGCTTTCTTAAAAAATTCCTTATATAAAAATTATAACAACATTTTATTGTACCGGTAATTTTTCAGGTTAAATCTTTCTATAAGATAATACAGACTAGCATTTTATTGTACCGGTAATTTTTCAGGTTAAGCCTTTCTACAAAACAATACAGGCTAACACAATGGAGCGGATCGTTTCTTCATGTCCTATTACATACACATCGTCGACACACTGTCGCTGCACTAATATAAACATCCATTCTTTAATTATAATTAATCCAAAAATTATTCCCACTGCTGTAGAAATATTATTTTCAATATGAACTCCCCGATAATTAATTAATTATAATGATGCAATAAAAATTATTTATTAATATTTGTGTATGAGCATGCTTTCTTCTTTCAAGGAAATAGATAGGATGATGATGATCATCATTAAAAATATGATTAAAAATGGTTCATGATCAAAGAAAATAACTGATCTACGTAATGCAGTTCAACCATCATGAGATAATTTTTATTTATCTTTATACAGGATAAAAATAATTTAATATGACTGAATCTTAGGCATTATTGAATTATTTCAATCCTAAATTACAGCTGATTTTGAAGTAAAATTTTCGAATCCATGTATTCCATTCACATATTGTCTCTTAAGAACTTCAATCACGAATCCTCCATTCAAATCACTCTCTTCATTCAAATGCAATTTCTGTGTTCTCAACTACTGCAAACTTTCGTAACAATTCATAGTGGTTCAATTATAATGAATGCATCGTATTGTCTTTGAGTAAAATAAGAGGGAGTTACATTAATCTAGATTTTTTCATGTTTTTCTTAAATTAATTTCAAATTTTAAACATTAATATTGATTGTAAAATTAATTCTAAACATCAAAAATAATTTTTGCAGTTTATTACGACATTCCTTAGATTAATTTTTACATAATTTTAATTATAACTGTTAAATCTAATTTTATTTTGACATATTTATAATTTTATAATAAACTGTTTGATAATTTACTTTTTATCATTTAAAAAAAAACTTGCAGTAAAGACATTCCTTAGATTAATTTTTACATAATTTTAATTATAATTTGTTAAATCTAATTTTATTTTGACAGATTTAGAATTTTATAATAAACTGTTTGATAATTTACTTTTTATCATTTAAAAAAAAACTTGCAGTAAATATGCTTTTGATTGGAAGTAAGCTGAATAATGATTCATATACGTTTTTTGCAACACGTTGATTGATTATACTTGAGAGCAGAACGTATGCCATTTAACATGACAAGATTTATTACATATTCGTCTTGTAAATTCGCCGAAGACGTGATAAAATGTCAAAAAGTTTTCATGCCAAATATTTGATTTGCAAACTTCATAAAATAAATGAAGCAGCAAAGAATTGAAAACTATCCATGAAGAACTAAAATTCCTTAATGATTAATTGAAGCTGCCACAATTCTGTTTCTTCATAACAGCAATAATTTAAAATATTATGGCTACTGTCAAAACATGTGTGAAAATTAAGCAAGATACTACGAAAATGGATTGTTTGCAGACTATAGAAGCGATACACTTACAAATAAAACGGAACAGAAACTAACAACAACCTAAAATAGCACGGAAAGATACATGTTAATAATTTATCAGGAGGGACTACAAGACCAACACCTGGATAAGGTTGTTTGCACACTACAGAAGCAATACACTTATAAAGAAAATGGAACAGAAACTAGCAACAACTCAAAGAAGCAATGGAAGATACATATTAATGATTCACCAAGAGGGACGACAAGATCAACACCTGGATAGGAGAACAAACCAAAGTTGAAGATATAATGGTAGCAGTTAGAAGCACTGAGTGACATTCGCAGGCCGCATAGCGAGATACGCCGATAAGTGATAGATAAAAAAAAATTACAAGAGTGACAACCGAGGCAAGAGAAAAGACATCCTAGCAGGCAATAAAAACGATGGAGAGATAAGAGAAAAATAATTGGTTCCCAGTGGATGCAGATTGCATAAGATAGGGTATGGAAACAAAAGAAGGAGGCATATAGGCATATCCAGCAGTGGATGAAATAGAAATGTTGATGGTGATGATAAGCGATACATAGTTCTCATTATTGCTTTATTTTCATCTAAAATTGCTAATCAATTAATTACTTCTCAAATATAGAAAACAACAAACGGCACTATATTTTCTTAATACTTACAGTAGTTTATTTCTAGATCCATGTTGAAAGCATCTATTGTCATCTCCCTGATGTATAACTCCGATTTCATTACAATGTTTATAAAATTAAAAAAAAATTTTTGAGAAATATATTCTACAAATTCTATATTTATCCAAATCGGATGATTATGACTGCCACTACAACAGGTATTTTGCAGTTGAGCACTTATATGTCATTGCTCTCAACACATCTATCATTCGGCCAACTGGGAATATCATTATGTCAAAACACTCAAAAGGAATATGACGAAGGAAATATGGTATAATAGTAGCATCATTTTGTAAGAATATTACACAATCGAAAGTGTAAAGGGAGAAAGAAAAACGATATTTTTATTATTTTCAAACTGCTTAAATTATTTTAATGATTAGATTTTACGCTTCATTTTTTTAAGTACTATTAAATACTTTCCAATAAAACTATTAACCTAAGAACGAAAGTTGAATTTCTACTTGTAATAATTCATAAAATAAGAAAGTGACTACAATATTTTACTTAAAATATTTATCATCTCTGTTTATAGTAGTCCATTTATAAGTACTATTAAATACTTTCCACTAAAACTATTAACCTAAGAACGAAAGTTGAATTTCCACTTGTAATAATTCATAAAATAAGGAAGTGACTACAATATTTTACTTAAAATATTTATCATCTCTGTTTATAGTAGTCCATTTATATAGCCTATTAAATTATTCTGCACATAAAATGAGCTTTTTACGTTCCTTTATGCATTTACTGTATCAGTTTTCTGTATGCGGGAGCCTAGGTATATTTGATTGAATTTTTAAAAGTAAAAATTACACTAAAATTAATATTATTTTCGGGAGAAATTCTTTTCTCCGCGTTAAATATGATTCGCGGTATATTGTACCGGGTTAAATGGGTGTTTATACTGTAATTCGATGAAAAGATTTGAACATATGAATAATATTTAAATAATAACAAGCAATATACAAATAATATTTTATTTGTGTTATTAAAAATTACATACTCTACATAATATTTTTTCATCTCTCAAAGAATTGCCAATATATTCACCTTAGTTCGCATTAATCTAAAATTTATTATACAAAAATAAAATAAATCTCTAATTTTAATTAAAATCTATCTGCAGATATTTTAATTTGATTTTCTTGTGTCAAACGTAACGTTATTATTCGATTAAATAATTTGATATTCTTTTAGTAGCACTAAACGACTCTACCGTTTAATTAGTTTTATAATAGGTTTAAGTAGACTAGTTTGTTGAATTATCAACATTTTCTCTTGAGAAACTTAGAAATTTTAACTATGTTTCAGAATCTTAACATTGATAATCATATGAATGTCGAATTAGGCAAACATATTCTTAAAATTAAAAAAAAAAAAAAAGTTACTTTCAATCGTTAGTGCAGCATTAATGTAATGGATATCAAAAGTTTTAATGTTGATAACGCAGAAAAAATAATTTGATGGCGGCCATTATTAGAGTACAACGCTACCTGCAGATTTTGTACTTTTAGAGGAACTACAATTTTAATTTAATTTATAGTCATTAATTTTTAAATCACTACAACATTGATAAATTGTGCAAACTAATAGTTACTATTTATTTTAAACTTTTTTATTGTCTGTTGTTAGTGCTGTTTTACTGCTATATATTCCCAAATTTCTAATGTTAATGGCGTCGAATTATTTATTTAATAGTAATTTTTAGTAAAATGTCCCGTCGCTTCATATCTCGCGACTAAATAGGATAACTCGAGCGAAGTATAACGATCGCCTTGTTTTTCTTCGCATTTTTCTTTCTTTCCCCCTTATGCGATTGAAAGAGTAAGAGAAGCAAGCATCTGAATATTTAAATCTCTATAGTGACACACTTTCACTCTTTGTTTTTCACTTTTTAACACTTTAGTCCGTAACTTCGCAGTCATATAGTATTTGGTATGATGAATTGAATGAATATTAAAAGGGAAGTTGAATTGTATAGATTCCTCTTTAGAAGTCTTATAATTAGTTCATTTTTTCTTTTCAATTAAAAAAAATTAATAATGAGATTTCCCATATTCCTTATTTATTGTTTTATCTATTCGGCATTAAAAAAATATGTAAGTATAAAGTACACTATATATCAAGTCATCCTAAAAGTAATGTTTTTATCATTAAGTCTTGAAAAGGATATAAAAGATAAATCACTTGATAATTCATTCAAGTATTGACCCATATTCTCCATATTAATCAATAACACTGTTCTAACGTTGTGAAAGCTTTAAAAATTCATATTTAGACAAGCTGAGACATGTTTAAACAAGTACAGTATAAAAAAGACATTACTTTTGGGATGACCTGATATTCGAGATAAATTTCGCTTAGTTAACATTTATCTTAGTAAACAGTACATCTACGAATATTTTTGAAAATTATTTGCCTTTTATTCTATTAAATGAAGTTTGTTCGACTTATTTATTAGCTTTTTATGCAATATTTATTCAAATTGTAAAACAAAATATTTCGATTTTTAAAGAAATTTTTCGCTTAAAAATATATAAATTGTAGCGTTTATTAATATAATTGTATTTATAAAACAGTTATACACAAAAATTAATCTTATTTATGAAAGTTTAAACATGCACGAAATAAAAAGGTGCGCCATTTTAAAACAACACATACTATTATTTTGACTTTATCCATTTTTAAATACGGAGAAAAACAAAAGTTTACACAAAACTTTTTAAAGAAAAGCAAATTTTACCACAGAATTTGGTAAATATATGCTCAAAGTCATTGTAGTGTATAAAAATGCATTAAAATCATTCCACAGCTTCTATAAATTCCTCTATCAGATTAAATGAGATGGAAAGCTTTGAATTAAGCCAATTATAGTTTGAAGTAGCCAATTTGGATGATATTCTACTGTCACAGATAAACTTTATACCATTTCTTTCTCGTTCATTTAATTCAATTGCACCAAGATTTAATAAAATAATTATAAACGTTCATAAATGAATTAGCGAAAGCTCTTAGAATATCACCAATAAATGTAAATATCTCTTTTAAATACAGTATAATTCGGAAGAAATCTTATTCCTGGATAATATTAGATACTGTATCTGGCGTTATAGATATTTAATTCTGATACTACTCATTCGTTTGTAAATGAATGCAATAAAGAGGAAAGCGAGAGAAAATCACGCGCGAGTAGTCCATTTCTTCGCGAGATATGATACGACGCGATATTTTATAAAAAGTTATTAAAAGCGAATAACTACGCGGTACTAAAATTGGAATTTTCGAAATTTACAGCATTTATGCATCAGTAATAATGGAAAATAACTTTTTTTTACGGTAAATAATAATTTCCAGTGATCTGCCAACATAATAACCCGCTTACAAAAATACAGTATAATATTTTTATAAAACGCGTAATTACGTGTAACCAGGGCCGCCGAGAGAAATTTTCGGGCCCGTGACAAGTCTATGGTCCGGGCCCCACTTAAAAAAGTGCATCACTTTGGTTTAATAAAAAGAAGTCATATAAAACATTAAACATTTATTTAAAGTGTAGTGTACAATAAATTCAAAATTCGATACAGAAAGATTCGACATTTGTAATTTGTATGATATGTAATTATCATACAAATTACAAATATTAAATAAAAAACGAATTTTTAAATTTTTACTGCCTCATCTACTTCCTGACTTTATGGTTAGCGAAATCTTTAATCACCTCGTCATAATCAATTTTCATTGCCAAGTCATAGTTTATTGATATTATAATTAAGCCGTTTATAATCTATCCTGGAGCATTGATGATCTACTGAAGCTCTTTATTGCTGAAAGTTTACTAAACGCTTTTTCACCTTCAGTAACTCTTACTGGTATTGTGCAAAAAATTCTGATTGAAGTAGATATTTCGGGAAAAATACCGCGAAGTTGAAATTTATAAATGGTATTTAGTAAATCTAGTTCTGATATAACCTTGGGCACAACATCCTTAAACGTGGCGTAATAAATCTATTTTATGTGATAGATTTCGTCTTTCAGAGATGATGATGTCTTTCGGATATTTCTTAAATTATTACACGAGTCAGAAATTTTTTACTTTTATTTTTAGCTCACGGTCTACACTGTATAGTTGCACACTTTACAAACGATCAAAAAATCTTTGTCTATGAATATACTGTTATATATAAAATATTTTTTTCACGACTTTGTGCGGTAGACAGTGGGCTTTGGCGACTGTCTGGGAACTACTGGACACATTATGTGACACGTCGGGACCAGATTGTCGGGCCCTTTTCGACTCCGGGTCTTCCATGTCACTCCCTCTCAGTGACCCTGCGTGTAACTACGGGTTTTAAAAGCTTTGAAAACTCGTGAAATCAATACAATACTAATGATTGGCTATAATTTTTATTTTTATTTTAAGAATATACGTATCTAAGTTCATTTATCCATTATTTTATAAGATATAACTTATACACTTTTACAAGAATCAGTTTGCCCTAAACGAAACATCCCATGCAACCCACTTTATATCTTCTCTGTATCTGCGTTTTGTACCGCTCCAGGACTATAAAAACAGGCTTATGGCCTACCTGCGGTGTGTGGTACGGATAAGGATGGGTAATGAGACTTAGACGACACAGAGACTACGTTTGTAACAACAAACAACTTCCTTTATTAGAGAGAGAGAGTTTACAATAATACATAAACTCTACTGACTATATGTGGAGGATAAATGCCTTTTGATTATACAAACAGAAATTAAGTCTAGTTTCTTCTTGTTTTGTAGATTGAGGCGTCCGTTGTATGTATGGTTTGGTTCCTCTTGCAGTTAATTACAAATTGAGGCTGACCCTGTCCTTTTATTAATGTCTCTTTTAATCCGGATGTCTTCTGCTACTGATAATCCTTTCTTTATGATTACTGGCTGCAGATTAACTATCGGCGATGTATTTGTTTTTATGTACCGATCCACAGGGAATAGGTGACCAATTCTGTTCGAACGACGAATAGATATCGTTGGGACTTGTTACTTTACCGGGCGAGCACCAACTTCTCTACGTATTACTCCTTTGGAGCTTGGCGTCCGACTGCTGAATCGCGTCTCCGTTTCGGGGCAAATTCTTGACCCCTTTCGTAAATAAATTGACGATCTTCCCAGGGTAAAGCATCTCTTGATATCGACTTTCCACCCTGATTACAATTATTTCCTCTATTTGAATATAACCAAACACCTTAATGTCATTCAACATCTAGTTTATGATTGTGCAGGACAAGGTTCTTCCTGTCGGTGATAATGTAAACTATCTATCGGTCGGATTGCATATCTAAGGCACAGATTAGATAGGTTGGATTTCTTCCAATTATGTTTGATAAAAAAGTGTATAGTGACCTCTTATATTCGACCCGAATTCCAGGTCTCCACAGTTTGAATTCTGTTGAAAACTTGCAAAATTTGCAACAAATAGGCTATCTGTGGAAATATTTCCACTCCAAAGAAAATAATAATAATAATCACAAATATGTTACATAACACATCAGACAAGTTATTTTTCTTTCCTCCTGTTATAGCCTACTTCACATACGTACTTCCAGCTAGGGATGTTCAGAATAATTTCAGTAAAGTAATAAAATAAAGAATAAAATGTGTTCATTTTAGTTTATTAAAAGCTTTTCTTTATATTATAATTTTGATTTACCAACATTTTGTTAAGTTCAGGAAAGTTATCGTTTTGCAATATTTTCGAAATTTCAGTTGAAACAAACATGGCCACAAAATTAAATACATTAAGAATTTTCAGTGAATATTTTATAAAAGAAACAATATAATAATTTTCCTAATTCTCTAAATCACTCATAACGATGTATGACTAAATTATTGACAATGCAGGCATATCCCAGAGTTATATCACGTTAGGTTCTAGACTGATGCTATAACTCTAAAATGTCCATAAGTCAAAGCACTGTCTTTTTTATTAATGCATGTAATGCACCGCAATTACCTCATATATGTATAAGTAACATAAATTAAGTATTTATAACTACTTAGAAAAAGACAGAAAAAGTATTTTTCTTCCTTTATTTTGAAAAAGTAAACATTCTATTTTTCAAACTATGCTGCTGAAGAGCCATAACTCTAAAATAAACACTGAAACTTTGAGGAATGATGGTAATTCAAAATGTACGTAAAGTCTGAAGCATCATAAGTCGAAGAGACATAACTCGAGGTATGACTGTATAAATATTGTAAGTATAGTAATATAGATCTGTATATTTCTTGATACTTGATTCTTAACCTGAAAAAAATGCCAAAAAAATCGAAGAATTTTTATTACTGCGTGAAAATTATAATCAAATAAATATGATCTTATCAACTATTCTCAATTTTCAAAATATAGTAAACTGTAATTTTACTTAGCAACTTATTATCTTAGGAAAAATCAGAAAAAATAGTTAAAAGATATCGAAGATACCAATTATGATGATGGTGAAGAATTTCATCAGAATTTCTACTTAGAGCTTTTCATATCGAATTGGTGTTAATGATGTTTATCAAATAAAATATGTCGATGATTTTAACGTAATGAAATGTCATAAATATGTCTACGATATTGTTTGCACAATATTGAAATTATGAGGATTATCAATTAATTAATTTTATAATAAGTTTAAGTAGACTAGTTTGTTGAACTATCCACAGTATCACTTTCTTTTAAAACACAAGTTATAAGATGTTTCACATCTTAACGAATGTCGGATTAGGCAAATATAGCCTTAAAATTAAAAAAAAAATATTATTTTCAATCGTTAGTGCAGCAATAATGCAATAGATAGCAAAAGTTTTAACGTTGATAACGCAAAAAAGAATTATTTGAAGGCGGCCATTATTAGGGTACAGCGCTACCTGCAGATTTTGTACTTTTAGAGGAACTACAATTTTAATTTAATTTATATTCATTAATTTTTAAACCACACAAAAATCACAAAAATATTATAGGGAATTCAATGTGATTATAAGTTGAGCAAATAAATTAATAGTTATTATTTATTTTAATTTTTTATTGTTCTATTGTTAGTACTATGTTACTGCCATCAACAACATAAGCGATGTTTAGTGATAATTTTGTTTTAATTATATCTTTATGAATTATGGTGTTTAAATAGCATAAAAATGAAATTTGATAATAAATGTATATGCATATTATCTAGATAACTTCGGTGAAAAATATTGAAGACATTAAAAAAAATTGCCAATAAATTATTGAGTATATTTTCTTCGAAATTTATGATAAACTATGAGAGTTAATCAATATTAAAATATCTCAAATAGCAATTTTTGTTATCGAGAAAATATTTTTCCAATATTTTTATTAATCGAAGAGATGTTTTCGATATATTGAATGTGGATCTGGATCTACAGAATAAATATCGATTCTTGTTTATTGTATTTCTTCCTCATTCATTTTAATGCTGCTTTTCGTCTGATAAGATTTCTTGAATCACAACAAGACGTGGTGAAATCGATCAAAAGATAAAAAGTTGATCGATTGATTGGTTCCACATCTTCCAGAAAATATCTGATGATGTGGAATTTGAAACCAATCTCGGATACTTCAGGTAAATGCCTATTTTCAGAATATAGTAAACTGTAGTTTTTACTTGAGACAAAAATAGATGTAAGAGAAAGAAAATTTATCCAGGATTTAGAAATAGAAGATGGAAAAATTCTTTCAGGAAAAAATCTTTATCTCCAGATTTTTTCGGCAGAATTTGGATTGACTGTCAAAATCATACAGATTGACAAACCGATTCAACATTTTCATGAAAAATTTCTGTATCTGATGGATGATTACATTGTCTGAAGAATATTCATTTGTGGTAAGGCGTTGGTTTATCACATGGATCAGGCTCAATTCCTATCTAAGAGATTTTTCAGGAGGTATCTGGAACGGCTCGTTGAATTGCAATCTTCATCTGAAGACTGTCCTTCAAATGAAGCATAATATTCATGCTAGATTGAATTGCTTATCATCTTAGTAATTTTCAGCTAGAAAATGTCGTAAAATATCAAAGAAACAAATAAAAATAGTTTGCTTTCTCCATAGATGTAAGTAGCAGCTAATGATTCAGCCTGAAATGATCGTCCACTAATATTGGAAATTCGTGTTAAAAATATTCCATATATGAAATGGATTTCTACGTATACAAGTTTGAAATAACTCATACACTAAACTAAATATAAAAAAATAACAATATTTTATGAAACTATCCGCTTGATCCAAAATAGCGTACTTTTTCATACTTTATCAATTAAAATTCGCTAAAGAAATCAATATAAAGTATTTAATACTCAACAACTTGTTTTAAAATTAATTCCCAAACACCCCTAACTATCGTTGCAATGAAACTTATTAACAAATAAACCATAACTTTCTTTAAATCTGTAGAAAATATAAATTTGCTTACGAATGGAAAATGATCACTCAAGATATTGTATTATTTTACTAATATGGAAGATGAACCAGTGAAATTTTTATGGTTCCTTGCAGATGGCTTAATAAAGTATATTTTCATTTTCTCGACTTTTGCTTTAAATAAAATTTAATCAGCATGAATCATGAGCAAACCGAAAACAATAAAGGATATTCGGTAAAATAACATATTAATAATAATATAAAAAACATATGTCTGTCATTTATATATATATAAATAAAAAAAATACAAAAAAATTAATTTTACCAAGATGCACATATTTTCCATTTTCATCTTTCTCTGCTAAAGCATTTCCCTCTCTTTCTAAGTCCTTTCTATATCTTTTTATATTCTTTACCATTAAATCTTTTCGAGTCAACTCATAATGATTTGGAAAATGGCTTATAACTCTAAAAAGTATAATCAATAAATTATATATATATACTGTAATATAAGAAAAATTGTTAAAACTAAAAAATTCTATTCTTACTGATTATCATTAAGACGATATCCAGTTTCAATACTAAAAATTGCACGAACTGTAGGAACTGAAGCCCTAAATTATTAAATTATTGAATGAATTTATTTAAACCTATACAAAATCTTAATTTTTTAATAATAAAATTTAAATATTATTACTTATTAGAATTCATTTTATTATTGGTAACAAATTGAAAAAAAAAAAAATATTAAACTGAATAGATTAAACTTTTAAATTAAAATTAGCTGCCTTTAGATTATTATAATTTAAAATATTTTGAATATGTGTGATATTATATAAATTATCAGGAATATTAATATCAAGTAGAATAACAACAAGCATATATTTTAGCACAACAAAAATAATTATATAATACAAAATAAGTTAAAAACAATAATTAATGTGAGGAGGAGAGGTGTCACAAAATAATTTGCATAATAATAGATCTATTAATAAACTTACAATACAGTAGTTCTTAATTTATGATGGCAATGTCATCAATTAATTCTGCCATTGGTAAATGCAATTGACTTAGGTTTGATTCCCAGACAACAGTCTGATTTATGGAAAGCATCCTTTTTTGAGTCTGAATTCTTGTAGTCTTGTATTCTTTATGTTTAGTAAGATAATATATAGTATCCTAGTAAACATTAGGAATGAGAAATCCATAAATTTTGGGCATTTTCAATTTATGATGGTGAGGTTCAAAATTTTTGAAACCAAACTCCATCATAAGTTAAGAAGTTAAATAAGTTATTTGTATAAAGTTCTAACAAAACTGACGAATGATGAAATCATTTACATTTATGAATTTTATTTAAAATTACAGATATGTTACAATTTAACATATCTGTAGTGATTGTGTTTTCTCGAACTTTTTGCTTTCTCGAAATTCGAGAATTCCCCAATTAGTAATTTATTTATTTCTCGAGATTCCCTTTCGAAAATTCTCAAGAATCTCGAGATTTTAATAAAAATTTTTAGTTAAAAAAATACCTGTTTTTAATAAGAATAAAAACAAAATGAGGTAGAAAAAATTGTGCAAAATGAAAACAAATAATAGTGGGCTGTTTTATATTTGTTTTTTATTTAATATTTTAATTATATTGAAAAAAATAAATAACAATTCAATAATATTGAAAAAATAATCGTGTTTGTTTTACAATTACTGAGTTTTTATTAAAATAGCTTTTCAATACACACAGTCTATTCGTTTATCTGCTAAATGAATCCTGGTTTGGATACAAAAAATTTAGAAATAAAATTTTATGCCTAAAGACTTCTATGAATTTTTAGCCTATACCACTGCTTATTTTTTAACATCACTATATTTGACTATCTAGAGCGGGACTGTCTAACCCGCGGCCCGCCGTTGTAATGAATGCAGCCCAACATAAAATTGTAAATTTCCTTAAAACATTGAGATTTTTAGTACTTATTTATTTTTTGAAATTCTCCGTAATATAATCAAGTATTCCACTAATAAAAAAACGAAATTTCATTTTTTACTAAATATATATAAAACAATAATGAAGTTAATGAATTTTTTATTATTTAAATTTCTAACTATATTTCCTATTTCTATTTTCTAAAATATTTCTTATTTCAGTTATTAAAACTTCTTGATCTCTGCTAAATGATTTTTAAAAAATTTCTAAACAAAAAGTCAAAGATTATTATATTTTGACATTTTTATTTTTCATGGTTGATATCATATATTGCACATTATTTACTAACTTTTTTGCTTAATAACTATCGTTAGAATTAATATATTTTATGTGCAGCCCAAGACAATTTTTTTCTTCGAATGTGGCCCAAGGAAGTCAAAAGGTTGGACACCCCTGATTTAGAGATGCTAGACCAACAGATACATCTCTTAGGAAAGATAGGATTAGGACCTTTCTATTTTGGCTACGTAATTTTCTAAGAGAGCTCTATAGTTGTGACTATTGAGTGAAGATGGGAGCTTTTGGGAATGATTGAGGGCTACCTAGTTATTATATCCTCTGAAACACTATATCAGATCACACTACAATGTATTTCTTATTTACTATAGATGTCATTAGACATATGTTACTCTGGTAAACTGCTAAATGAATAAAAAAACCAGATATTTGTTTTGGCTTTGTTATGTAAAAGTTATCACAAATCTGCCTATGGCATAACAAGACAAGTCTACAATAATGGAAATCTTTAAAATTGCAATTAAAATGAACGATTTTTGTACAGTTATATTGATCTATGTATTATTTTAGGTTTACATGCTTATTTTAAGTATTATTTTATAATTAAATAATAAAATGATTCAGATAATTTTCTTTTTGAAATTTAAAGTTAGTAGATGTGACGCACCAAAATAATTAATATATTGCTATGAAATTTATAGGATACAAATTCGCAGTATTTTTTTAATTCTTGAGATTTATAAATATTTTTTCTCGAAACTTGGGAATCCTGAAATAATAATAATAAAAAATTCTTGAGAATCGGGAATGAAATTTTCTTATAAATTTCGAGATTTCTCGAGACAAGAATCTCGAGCACAATCATTATGTAATCCAAATAAAATTCATAAATATTCTTCATTTATACTTATTTTTCATTTATTTTTATCAATTATTTTAACAATTTTCCTAATGTTAATTATCATTTAACTTATTTGATTTTAAATTTATAACAACAGGCATACATGGTACACAATACAGGAATTCCTTGTATTACAAGAGGGATCGATTTTGAATCTGTCGTCATCAGATAGATTGGTTCTAAGTCATAAATGCCCAAAATTAATGAATTTCTCACTACTAATGTTTATTAGGACCTATACATTATCTTAATAAACATAAAGAACACAAAACTACAAAAAAACAAACGAATGTAGCACTATTTAGCTAAATAGTGATACATTCGTTTGTTTTTGTTATCTTCCAGTATAGCAGAAGTTATGAGCACTTTTCAAACTACAAGAAAGAAACAAAAAAAAAAAACAGTTTGCGTTTTATATATCAGACCATCCATAAAGCATACAATTATTGTAATGTTTTTAAGAATAAATTGTTTCCTGCTTTGCAGATTGGTTTTTGTGGAATTTATATCAGACCATTGGATCAAGGACTTGAACCTATGAAAATGCATTGACCAATCACAATTTTTCAGTAACATCAATTTTGTAAATACAAGTGGTCTTAAGTCAAGAACTAACTGCACATACAGGGTGAACAAAGTCTTTCCCTAATTTAAAACATTATACAAAAACTATGCTAAGTACAAACAGAGTTTTTTGCATATTTTACATCAACTCAAAAAAATAAATTTTTTTTATAAAACATATATAGTGGATCAGCATTTTTATGACCTTCCAATTTACAAACTACATATTTTTATGAACTATTTAGTTGGTTCCAAAAAGTCCCTAATGTTAATTAATGCCATTCCCATCCACAAACTTTCAATTTTACAAATTTTTTGGGGGGTCTGTACAAGTTCTTAAATCGAGAGTCCACTGTAGTATATTTAAAGAGTATGTTTGTTTGAAAAATAATGACTGTAATATAAAAATCATATTTTGAATACATTTGTTATATACATATATATATAGATAATTCTAAGACTTTGTATCCAGTTATTTGAAGGTTTCTTTGGAAATTAAAGAATATGTGTAGCAAAGTAATTCCTATTTCCTAATACAATGGTGCCTTGGTTAATAACAATAATCTGTTCCAGGATTAATATTGTTAACCAAAACCATCATTATTCAAGGCACAATTCCCCATAAGATTTAATTGAAAATTGATTAATTTGTTCCAGCTCCTCCCCACAACCATAGTAAATATTAAAAATGCAGATAAAACTCATTTTCCATATTTTTAGGCCATTTTAAATATCATTTATTTATTATATTTGCTACAAAACAAAATTAACATTAATAAAATGAATTGTTCACGAAAACAGTTTTTAATTGAAATCTTCACCAGAAGGACAATTGGGCTCACTTTGGAGTTTTTTGACAAATTTGCTATAAAATTTAACATTAATAAAATGAATTGTTCGTGGAAACAGTTTTTAATTATCAAGTCTACAACAGAAGGACAATTGGGCTCACTTCGGATATTTGACGAAACCCGTAAATACTGATTAGCATCTTTAGAATCAATGATTATTATACAGAGAAGATTTGATTTTAACTTTTGATGGCAAACAAACAGTGACACACACTCGGTGATTTATTGTCTAAATGAACTGTAAGATCTCAGACAAATTTTTTTTTCTTCTAATGGAATCCGAAACTGCGACATCACATCACTTGCAAGTATCAAGCAGGGCTGGGGAGCTGGCTTGAAATAGGTTAGGCTCCAGAGCCACAGTATATTCCAGTTGTGGCTCTAGCTCCGGTTCCAGAGTCATTGTTTTAAAACTGAGGCTTTAGCTCTGGCTCCGGCTCCAGCTCCATCACTATAAAAGTTTTTTTTAATATGACCGCTACCATGAAACATCACTTACTTACTATCACATCATCATTTACCTTTTAAATTGATATATTGGTGTTTGTATTATAATAATTTATTTTATATGTATATATTTAAAGTTTTAATAAAATATTTATTTGGCAAATGGCATTAATATATCTGTAACTAAAAATCAAAGATCACATAATTTATTGATTTCAAATTTTTATCGAATTTTACGTGCTAAAGTTGGGGTAGGCTTATACACGGGTTGCACATTTTTACCGATTTTCAAACTCTAAAGTTGGGGGGGGTCGGTTTATATTCAAATATATATGGTAGATGGTTAGGAACTGGAGCCAGCAGAAATTTTAATGGCTCTGGCTCCACTGAATATGATCTATATTTATAAATATTTTATAAGATATCAATTTATATTTATTAAATTGTTATAATTAAAAATGAAAATAAATAAAATAGTACTGAAGTTACATAAATCATTGTTAAATAAATCACGGCTAAATATAATTATAAATGAAAATAAATAAAATAGTACTGAAGTTACATAAATCATTGTTAAATAAATCACGGCATTTACTTACGAAATTAATTAAAATTTAAAACAAATTTAAGATAATCATTTTAGCAGATATTGTTGCTTTGTGAATTCTTTATCACTTGGACAGGATTCGATAAAATTTATAATTTTTTATCATTGTTAAGGGTTTATTTATTATATATTTTGTTAAATATAAAACGAGAAGCTGAAATACGATAAATAAAGATTTCTCATTGAAAAATTTATTTTTTTTTTTTATAGAATATAGACTACTAGAAATTACCCGCTCATATAAATGAGCGGAAATATACTGTTGTGATCTAATCTTACTCAACACATTCCTTTTTTTACCTTATGCATAAAATTTAATATATTTGGAAAAATCCTTGGCAATGATCACCCATTTTATATGCATTATTTATCCCTGATTATCGCGGATTCGATTATTGCAGTATTTTTCATGGCAACAATAACTGCGATAATCGAGGTATTCCTGTATATAAACTTTTTGAATTTTTAAACTCGCGGATTCGATTATTGCGGTATTTTTCGTGGCAACATTAACCGCGATTTATTCCTGTATAAGGTATTCCTGTATAATAAAGCAACAATCAATTAATATAGTTCTAATCATTTAGAAAATATAGGATGATTATTTTTCAGCTAATTGTTTGTAAAACTTGCTAAAATCACAAAACAGTCACCAAAAAAAAACACATGTATCAGATATGAACTCTCACCGCAAATAACCTTATATAATGAATATATTATGTAAAACTTAATACCTATAATAGATATACTGTAAAATGTGAGCAATAATAATATTAAAATTCATAAAGAAAACAAAACCAGCACAAAGGCAGGATTTAACTTAAAAATTATCAATATTTATTGCTAGATATGTTTTCAGTTCAAAATGTTTCCAGATTCTTTTTTTAAAACAAATTTTATTGTGGAAGTATATATTATTTTTATAATGCATTTTATTAAAATATTTATTCTATAATAAAATATATTTATTGTCAATAGACCTCTAATCAAATTTTTCATCATTCATAAATAAATTAAGTAAAATCTCATTTTTAGGTTACTTTCTGAAGGAAATGGAGGCTTATACGATTGGGCCCATACCTATCTGTATGTCCTCCACTAATAACTTTTGAACTAATTAGCAGATTTCCATGAAATTTAGTAGTGATGTTTTGCAATTAAGGGACAAAGCATGCCGCATCCTTTAATCAAAGGGAAAGAATTCATTTTTTATAAAAATTTTAATTTATATTATCGTCAACAGATGGCACTAAGGTTTAGCAGTGTAGTAATAACATATGGCAAACCACAGCCAATGCTGATGTCATTTAAATGACATCATAGCATTGGCATTATTGTGATGTAGCAATGGATGACATTACCAAATCCAATAATTTATGATATCATAATGATTTAATAATAATGACATCACATTATCAAGACAATGACATCATAACATTTATTTTAGTTAAATCAACATTTAAACTGGACACAAAACCAATGGATTCAAAATGCTACATAAATGAAATCTTTAAAATCAATAAATGAAATCTTTGGAAAGTAGGCAATTTTAGTTCTTTCTGGAATTTCTTGTAAATATTTTACATTAGTGTTTTTGCTGATGATAGAGCACTAGTATACTTATAAAATATTATTGTAATATAGAAAAACTGAAATAATAAATACTACTCGGTGAAAAATCTATGCCTATTTACATAAACTGTAACTAGGGCTTCATTTTTTCTGATATTCAAATACTAATATTGATATAAAAATACCAGTTTTTTCAGTACTAATTTAAAAAATAATTTTTTATGATTTATAAAAATCATTGACAATATTTTTGACAATAGGAAGAACTTTAAATATCAAATAGCAGGGCTTGACAAATTTCAAAAAGTTGAGTAGACAATTGGCTACCACTGCAAATTTCGTCTTTTCATTTTTATGGTATTTTAAATTATAGGGTCTTGCATCAATTAACACAAACATTTCAATAATTAATAAAATATTTTCGTAATGAACATCATCATTTCAAAATATTGAAAAAAATTTTGTGGAGAAACACTTTACGGAAAAGGAAAAAAAAATCTTTCCCAAATTCTTGAAATCATTGCATTTAATTGAAAAATAAATTTCATAAATAAGAAAAATAAAGATATCGGCTCTATTATTTTATTAATTATAAAATGGAAATATAAAATACACATCTCATCATGTGATAACAGAAATCATAAGATTATAAATGTAAGTATTCAAGTACGTAAATCTTTTAGCAATCTTGAGTCAACCTTGTTGTTAAATTCTTAATAACCTCGGAGCTGGGGCCACCCAGTCTCCGAGGTTATTAAGAATGGCTCTAATGTTAAGATATTCTGGCATCCAGATTTTTACTTCATTGCATGCATTTTAAATATTTATTTTTAATTTAAAATAATTTGATTCCAAAAAATTTCAGGTCGTAGTATGAAATCCTTCATTAAGATCACAAAAAAATATTAGATAGTGCGATTTCTTTTGCAGAAATATGAAAAGCTTAGAGTAAATCTTTTGATATAAATTTATATATGATATATTTTTGCGAAAAACGGGTTAAAGTTAAATGACATTATATCCAGTTTTTATGATTTTTGTCAAAAAATAATTTAATTTACATAAACTAAAAGGTTAACAATACTTATTTGTCATCATTTTCTTCGCATTGTTATTTTATTTATATTCATTTGATTATTAATTAAAAATATCGCTTCAGTTTTACTACGTTAACATTCGTCTACCAAAAAACTGATTATTCGATCATTGCTAATAGATATTTACATAAAATCTGTATTAAATTTTTTCTAATAGGAAAAGCAAAAATATTTAAGAGTATCCTACACATTATCAGTGGAAGAAAAAAAAATCTGTTGTAAATTCGTGTTGTCACCGATTTTCTCATTATTAGATAGATAGATAGATAGATAGAAAAAGGGAGGAGCCTACACAGCCCAAACACCGCGACCAATAATGGTCTATTGTGCACCCCAATCTGATCATCCCAGAAGCAGTCCCGTTTTTAAAACAAACGACAGTATTTTCCTCAATGGGAAAGTAGCAAGATCCTCTGGAACAAGAAAATACATCCCTAAAAGATCACGCCTAAGCCACGAAAAGGCCACACATTAATCCTGACATATACAAATGGGGTTATTGACAAGCCCAATCAAATGAAGATGTCTCCTAAGATGACAGTGCCCTATAAGAAGCCCTGTAACAATCCTATTCAGTGAAAGCAGCTCTTTAGTTCGCTGAGCAGAGCAATCCAAATGAGAGCCTTCGGCTGCCTAAAACCAGAGGCTCATATCGTATTCTGAGACTATAGCCAAAGCTTTTCCCCTGCTCCCCCAACTAGGGTACTACAGGGTACTTACGTCTGCGAGAATAATCTCTGCTTAATCATTGCCTACATTTAGGGGTGCGGACTCGCCTGACCACCACTCTGATCCACAAAGCGAACGAAATACGAATACGGCGGACTCGTTCAGGTTTGCTAGGCCTAGGGGAAAGAAGGCCGCATTCGTATCTCGTGCACTGTGACGCCGAAGCGACCTTTAAAGGGCCGAGACTTACCTCCGTCAAAAAGTTAAAAAATATAAAGTTGAAAGAATAGATATCTCATCGATATAATTACATATAATTTAATATACATATATTTATTTATTTATTGTATTTGAATAATTTTATCATAATTTATAATGTCCACTGAAGCATATCTGTGATAGGGGCGGACTGGGGTATATTTTCGGTTCGGCATTATCTTGACAGCGGCCCACTAGTTAGACTCGGTATTAGGAAAATTGGCCGCACGGATATATCGTCTCCAAGACATTTCGGCATAAGATATAGAAAATAAATACAGACAGGAGTATTTAAAAGAAAATAAATTATTTTTTTATAAATTTTTTTGCAATACTCCTGTCTTTATTTTATTTTTATAACGATATATCTGCAATATATATTAAATAAATTTAATACATATTTTTTACAAAACAAATTTTAACGACAAAATAAAAATGATTACCTAATTACCTAAAGTACGAGTCTTTATTTGCAAATGTGCAAATAGTAAAATATTGATAAATTTGAATAAAAATGAATGAAGAGGAATCTGAAATAAATATACATTATATTGAAAGTGATATAAAAACTCACTTGTCAGTTGGTCGGCTGCCGGCCCATATTGTTACGATAGCACAGGCCCTTGTGGCATTTGCCAGAACGACCTTATAGCAGTCCTTCCCTGTCTGTGATCATATCCTATTTAATACATATTTTTTACAAAACAAATTTTAACGACAAAATAAAAATGATTACCTAATTACCTAAAGTACGAATCTTTATTTGCAAATGTGCAAATAGTAAAATATTGATAAATTTGAATAAAAATGAATGAAGACGAATCTGAAATAAATATACATTATATTGAAAGTGATATAAAAACTCAGTTGGTCGGCTGCCGGCCCATATTGTTACGATAGCACAGGCTCTTGTGGCATTTGCCAGAACGACCTTATAGCAGTCCTTCCCTGTCTGTGATCATATCCTTTCTTCTTCGACATCAGTTAAATCAACGTTAAAATTGGAAACAATATATAGTATATATTAATAGTATATACTATAACTATATAAATATACTATATATAGTATAGTATATAGCAGGGCTGCCCAACCAGTCCATCCCGACAAGCTTTTTAGTCGATCGCAAACCTCCGACTATCTTCCGATCAACTCGCTTGTTAAATTAAACTTCCACTTTACAATATCTAGTAAAAGTGGTCTTGTTCTTGTCGAAACCAGAAAAGTGAAGTTATCCCTACGTGTTTTCGTTCTTTGTGTTTTTTATCATTTATTAAGTAATAGCAAATCAGATCAATCGGTAGAATATATCAAAAACAATAAATGAAGATTATTTTGACGAGTAAGCAAAAGTTTATTGGACAAATACGTTTACAGGTTCAAATGTTTTTCCTTTCTTTATTACACTAGTCAGGTCCGGACAATAATATATCATTGCCCGGTACAGTACTGAAAGGGTTAAATTATTAAAAAATAAATTTCTTCAATTATTTAAATGTTTTTTTCTTTTTTAGCCATAATTATGAGCGTAGAAAAGAAAAAAACACCTGTCATTACCATAATGAATGGGAACATGATTGTTTTTTCCATGGTTAATGGCAAATGCTCTTGTCTAGTAATATGTAATTCAGTTGTTGCTATTCTAAAAAAGGGAAATATCGAAAGATATTTTCAAATTAATGTTCTCCGATTGTGAAAATGAATATCCGAAAGACTCGAAATACGCAGAACAAAAATTATAGATTTAAAATCAAACTTACATTCACAACAAAATATGTTCATAAAAAATTTTAAGTTTTTTCGTCATATAATCCAAATTTTGAATCAATTGCAAAATCTATAGCTTATATTCACAACAAAATATGTTCGTAAAAATTTTAAGATTACCTCTTTCGTTTCACAACAAAATATGTTCGTAAAAATTTTAAGATTATCTCTTTCGTCATATAATTCAAATTTTGAATCAATTGTTCTTTTATCATATAATCCAAATTTTGAATCAATTGCAAAATCTACACAATGCCAAATATCACATTAAAATTTTTGTTTATGTATCCATGTATTCGTAGTTACTTTCATATTTCTATGTTATGAAGAATTCATTTATTTTATTTAATAAATTTTGAATTATATAGATGACATTGCTATTTTTTTCACTTTTATTCTCTGGATATCGGTAGATCGCTATATCGCTCCGGTGAAAAAGTAGCTCATGGGCAGCCGTAATATATAGTATAGTATAGTGAAAATAATACTTGTATATTCATTTTGTCATCATGGTGACATAACAATTGACATTTACAAATTACATAATGTGCCAGAAATTCCAAGGTAACACCTGGAAGTCTGTTTTCTTTAAATAAATAAATAATAATAATGTTTATTTTTAATTTAATAATTTAAAAAAATAAACGTTTCTAGTTAAACTTAATAAATCTTTCAAATAATAATCACAAAATTTCTCTTTCATATAATTAATTTTCATATCCTTTTTTAATTTATTTGATTTGACTGTACGGTATTCAAACTTAACATTTTTTTTCTTTTTTCGTGAAGAGATTTATTTATAAATAAAACTTAAATACTGTACTGTACTTTAAACATTTCTTAAACAAGAGTTAATTCTATTGAATTTAATTTTCGTTATTAAAAAAGAAAATAAATTAATTAGACACGAAAATATTGAAAATAATATTACCTGTTACATAAAAATAAAATATGAAAAATTATCCAAAGTCTATATTATTTTGGCAAACTAATAATAAAAATTTTTCGCTGCACATTATAAAAAGTCCTTATAATTCTGGAAAATACAATATTTTGTTTATAAAATAGTATTAAATCATATTTATCAATATCATTCATAATTTAAAATTGCATTTTATAATATGCTAAACATTGAAATAGTCTAGTAGAAAATGCATTGTAAATCTTTAATGCTTACTTAAACTGTATTAGATAGAAAATGATGGCGGAACTTCCTCGAGAGAAAATCGACTATAAAAATGACATATTCCAGTTTCTGAAATTATAAAGTTGATTCCTATTATTGACTTTTTAAAATTAGCATAGGCTAATATCCAGACTTGTGAATTTTTATTGTAGGTCAGTTATAAAATTCACATACAGTAATTTTTTCTCTATAGAGTCTATACTGTACTTCGTAACTCAAAATATATGCAAAAAATAGAGTAAATTATGTGAGTAAATATAATAATATTTATACGATATTTGATAAATTTATTATTATTGTTAAATTTAATACCAATAAGAATTATTACATTAACATGATTAATAAATTTATTATATGTTTAATAATAAAAAATAAGAAGTTATAAATTATTTAAATTTATTGAATTACAATATTCAGTTAATTGTTTTTATATAAAACTTAATACAATAATATAAAAATCTCAACGTAATTGTTATAGTATATACATTCAAATTAATCGCGATTGATTGTTACATTTTTGAATTCATTTTTCTTCAATTTCAAATTAAATATTTTTTAATACTGTAGTGGGTGATCGGTTAAAGAACAAATCGGATAACGAATACTTTTTCGAAGGATTTTTATGTTCGAATAACGAAATGCATTTTGTAGAATATAAACAAAATGCATCAATTTTCTACTAAATGATTTGCGCCAGTTACAGACTATTAAACAAGATAAATCATTAATTACAGACTATTAAACAAGATAAATCATTATTATAAAAATATATGCTTATATATATATATATATGATCCCACGCCTCCAATTTTTCAGGAGGGATCTGGGCATGGCCCGTTGAAACCCATCCTTCCGGTTGACTCCATCATTGGTGTTGGTCAGTCTGTGATGATGGCGGTTCTATAAGTGGCCGCTTCCAGATAAAAATATTCCATGAGGATATTTCGTAAATAACGGAATGACAGGCTTAGGCCTTGCGCATTCGTGGACTTAATGGAAGAACAGTAATTTTTCCCGATTAAAATGAACATGGAGACAACATAAAACAAATCAAAGATTTATTAAAGAAGGTAAGAGAGAGATTTTACAATATTTTGGTCTTAGAAATGGCACCCATACCAGGTTGAGGTCAATAGGGTTGGGGATCTCTACCACGACAATGCTTTTAATCACTTCCGAAAAATTCTGAAGGAGAGAGAAAAGCAATCGATATTGGACAGATTCTTTATCGGAAAATAAACGTATAAATGCAACTGCAAGATTATATATGTATATATTATTGTTATTATAGTTCCCGGCACGAAAGTTGGAGGAAAATGACGCATGCGTGTGGTATGTCCTTATTTATATATATAATATGCAAAAATTAAACAAAATTGTTGTATTTATTCCAAAATAATTAAAATGATTTGTTGTATAACTTGCTGTGCGTATTAAATTCCATTTGATATACGAGCTATAGTATATTATTACAATTATAGTATATTATTACAATTTGAAATTCCTTACGATCAAATTCAATTATGCTCAATTAAATTCAATTAAAATTCAATTTAACTGTTAACATATCGAATTAGGAAACTAGATAGTGAAAAGAAGATTTCTTGTCTTCTCCTATATGTGTTATGAAAATTTCGTCGTGGATAAAGATTAATCGTTAATGTAGTTTAAATTTGCTACTTTTCTGCATTATGCAAGAAGAACTACTCTCCCAATAAAACATTATATTTACTTCTTAGTTCAGTATATATATGAAAAGAAAGTAATATGCATCCTTAAAAAAAAGGAAAATAATATAAGAGATAAGAAAAATAGCCCACTTGAATAAAGATAAATTTATTTTACATGATAAACAAACTTTTAGAATAAATGGAAATTCGGAAAAATAAAAGATAGACGTATAAAATTCAAAGAAATTTTGAACTTAAAAATTTCTAAGAAATTGGAGAATGTTTACCAGAAGTTATCTGATGTAATTGGAGAATATTTCGATTCTTCGATTACTCTGATCATTTTAGCTGCGATTGTTTAATAGAAAAATGTGGAATATCGCATTATGCACTCTTATATTATTCACTTGCGTCGAAAGTTCTTTCTTTAAAATCCATTTTCCTTCTTCTATTGAAATATTTCCACGTCTTCTTCTGAAAAGGCATTTTCCATCTTTAAGTGAGTTTACATTGTGTTCATGGATCAGACCTCATTCTTTTCAGAATGAATATTCGACGTTTTTTTCTTACGCAACCTATAGATCAAATAACGAATGTGCTGGATGTCTTTCTAACAGAAGTGGAACCGTTAAAGTTGGCATCAATATCATATACGACTATTTGGAATTCGACTGTCCACAAGTAGATTGGCAAGTTGGTGAATGGTATCACGTCTGTGCCTCTTGGTTCGGCCTCAATGTACAACTCAAGATATACGTCAATTCCATGCAATGTACTGCTAATAATTTTAACGCCGTAGATATACTTTCTGCAGGAAATACTATACAGAGCGGAGGTATCTTTGTAATGGGACAAGACCAAGATTCTTTGGACGACAGATACGATGCCCATCAGGCATGGAATGGTGACGTAGCAGATATGAATTTATGGAATTTTGTGATGACTGAAGAACAGATCAGAGATGCAAACAAGTGCAACAAAAAGAAGGAAGGAAACATAATTGCTGGATTGAAAACACCCATGACTGCAATACATACTGTAATTTCAGAAATTGAATTCTGTTAACTTTATATAGATAAAGAAATATCTTATAAATGTATTGTTAAATGTATATTTTTCTGTTTAATCAAAAAACATGTACTAATAAATTTATTTTCATACTTCATGTTTATCCTTTCCTATGAATTGAGAAACATTACAATTAATAATTATGTGAATCATTAAAATAATGTATACCTTATGAATTATGTAATAAATTGCACGTAATATGTAAAAATTGATGTATATATATATATATTAATCTGTACGCCAGAAAATTCAATATTATGTTTTCTAATATGTAAAATAATTAATGTATTCTAATAAGGAATTGTGACTCATACTTAATTATTTTTAATGGGCATCAATAAGTTCTTCATATAAAAATTAAGACATGCTTAATCCATATTTTGTTTTTCTTCAGAAAAATATATTAATAACAACAAATCCATTATATTAATAATTCAACTCAAGTTCTTGAATTTTAAATCCTGGAACATGGACGCAATTTTAATTATTTAATTATCTTAACTGTTATTATTTATTTTAAACTAACATTAATTATGTTTTTTTGCACTTTGGCAATTTTAATTATTCAATTATCTTAACTGTTATTATTTATTTTAAACTAACATTAATTATGTTTTTTTGCACTTTTAGAACTCTAATAAGATGAGTAACAGTAACAATTTGTAGTATGCATTACAAAACATTTCTCAGGTCTAAGGAGGGTAATCATATAAGTTGTGGAATAGTCATAAATCCGAAGTATGGATCACGGATATTTTTTTGCACTTTTAGAACTCTAATAAGATGAGTAACAGTAACAATTTGTAGTATGCATTACAAAACTTTTCTCAGGTCTGAGGAGGGTAATCATATAAGTTGTGGAATAGTCATAAATCCGAAGTATGGATCACGGATATGGAGTACAGTGAAAAATTTTATGAAAAAGTAGTAGAATGAATTACAAAATTCAAATATTTCATATAGCATGAACATGCTAGAAAAAAATTCAATATTAATTATTTATTTATTTATCTTTATACACACAATCTTATTAATGAGGGCGTCCCCAATTCAAATACAAACTAAAAAATAAAATAATACTTGAGGTTCGTGAGTAACATTGCGACTGTTTTCTGATCGATCAAAGAAGAATGAATGAGTTTTATTGATTCGATGTTTGCAAAGATATATAAATTCTTTTTTTTTCTGAATATTAATTTGCGCAATTGTTATAAAAGATACAATCGGAAGGAAGAAAATGTCAGATATACATTTATTAAACTGAAGTGAATCCTGATGGTATAATAACCGTATAAAATTAGATAGTTCTAAATCATTTGTAATGGTTTAGCTATGCAAAACAGCTGTGCTAATTTGGTAATTCAGAAATAATATGATAATAAACAGTAATAATTTTAGCAATGAAATTTTATGGTGCAAAGAAGTAGATATTAATAGCGAGTTGATGAAAGAAATAAAACAAAGCAAAGAATAAAAGTCTTAAAATATCTTCAGAATTAATTCTGAGTTGTCTGTTGTTGAAATTGATGTTTTGATTAATTTTATTTACCGTAAATTGAATGTGGAATTTATATGATAATCTTGAATGAAAAATAATCACATGTATATCATTATGATATGCATCAGGTTAAAAACTTATATTATCATAATATAGAATGGCATCGGAATAATTGAAGCTAGAAATTTAAAAAAATCATATAATCTTCTTTTCAACTTAATTGTCAGTTTGTTTTCGGTAAACCAGGAGAAAACAGCCTGAAGATCAACTAGTAAAGCGGATTTATTATAATGTATAATTTTGAAATCATCTGCATATTCAATAAGCCAGGAACTTAACTTTTGCAAGACAGTAAGAAAACTTTTTCTTAAATAGAAGACAGAATTAATAAATCGTAATATTGAGATCGAAAAATTCCGGAACGATTTATAAAATTTGTCTTTATAAAGAACAAATACATATACAGTATATAGTTACAAGTAATAGAAGTATCTTACAGAATTTGATATAACTGCGAGGAATTAATACTAATAAAAGTGTAAAATGATTCCAGACATTTAATAACGATTTCCTTTACAGAATTACAATCGACATAAGATCACAGAAAATGTCAATTTTATATTTTTCATAATGATTTATTAAAATAAATAAATGATTAATTGATATGTCATCGAGATCACGTTCAATGATACGATCATCTTAATAGATTTCATACTATAAAAATGCAATGAATTGGTCAGGATATATTAAGATTCATTTGAATGTCTGCCATTTTTATATAGCCAAATCTCATGTAAATCTACTGAGTAGTCCAAAAGCTATTAATAGGCCCAATATTTTCTGATGATCATATAGCTCTATGTTATGACTGAGGAACAGATATATCTACAAAATGTCTCTTTGTGATGACTGAGGAAGATATATCTACAAAATGTCTCTTTGTGATGACTGAAGAGAGCAGACAAAGATATGTCCATAAGATTTTCTGATGACCATATAGCTCTATGTTATGACTGTGGAACAGATATATCTACAAAATGTCTCTTTGTGATGACTGAGGAACAGATATATCTACAAAATGTCTCTTTGTGATGACTGAGGAACAGATATATCTACAAAGTATCTCTTTGTGATGACTGAGGAACAGATATATCTTCTAAATATCTCTTTGTGATAATTGAGGAACAGATCAGAAATTTTGCTCCTCAGTTATCACAAAGACGTATCAATAGACTTAAATGAACTTTGGTATGTTGTTCTATCATTAAAGATCATCTCAACGTCTGATCATTTAATCCTCTAGTATTAGTCTACATGCCAGAAAATTGAACTTAGAAAGTGCTTTAGAAAGCAAACTAAAAATTTGTGATATTTATTGATTTATTAATGTATTTAAATATAATATATTTAATAAGTTATATGAGAAATAAGTTTGTTAAATGGTATTTTAAACGCATTTAAAATAATAATCACTAATTAATAAAATCAACAAACTATTGAACTCAAAAGAAATCAATCATTCAGATTGACAATTCAAGTTTTATTGTTATTCATTCTAAGAATAAATTTTTTAAATTATTTTTAATAATAAAAGCTTTACACAAATATATCTTGTTAGACTTTTACGACATGATTTAACTTATTTTAATTGTTTTAAAGCGATAAACGTTCAGATTGACAATTCAAGTTTTATTGTTATTCATTCTAGGAATAAATTTTTTAAATTATTTTTAATAATAAAAGCTTTACACAAACATATCTTGTTAGACTTTTACGACATGATTTAACTTATTTTAATTGTTTTAAAGCGATAAACAATATATCATGATTATCATTGCGCATATTATATAAAATCTTCATTGATTTAATGAAATAAAAAATTATGAGTTTGAGAATCATATTGGGATAATATAAAATTATATTTTTTAAACTTTCGTCAGCATGCATGAAAGTTTATATCAGATATTCCGATAGTAACATGTGAAGTTGAAAACAAGATATCATAGCGATTGTTTTACCACGCGCGACGTCGTCAGGTATGATGCGACGCGACATACTTCATTTTTGCGAAGCGATAATTATGACTTTTTTTTATCATCTAATAATAGTAAATGATGAATTTAACGATTATTTTGATCAAAATTTATGATTTGAATCATAAATATCTATTATTTCATCTGTAAATTTCTTCCATATATTTTGTTAATTATAGATAATCAATAGGTTGGTGAGCATCATTTCCGATTTTTTCTATAAATAATATACTTTATAAAAAGCGTTAAATATTCTAATTTTATTATAAATAGGTGTAACTGCGTTAATATTAAATATTTATCAGAGCTCTACTAATCTACTTTATAAAAGTGATACAGTATATGTAAACAATGTTACTTGTAATGCTGTACTTCAACATCGCGCCATCTAATGGCAGTAAACTAAACAAATTTCTCCTTTTTTCTATCTTTAAATGATTAATGGATGGAAAAAACTTATTCTACAGTAAATATACTTTGTTGTAGAATAAATACTTCATTAAATTATGTTATAAAAATAATATACAATCTATATTTCCTTTTTATTAACGACATAGAATGTATATTATATTGTTTTACATTATTCTAAACAGTTAAACTTTCTCTGCTGTGTCCAAATGACAAAATATTAATAATTTCGTTGTAGAAAATCGCCTGTTACAATTAGAAAACCAATTTTATGTGAAGTAGATAAAACATATGATGATTCCAGATTTGGAATCATCTTATGTTTCCAAATATGTGTTCATCCTTCCAATGTTAGAGGAGGAGAAAGATGATGTCGAGATGATGATTTCGTATGTGGTTTCAAAAATTTGAAGTTATTTGCAGCAATATTAATGTTTAATAATTAAATTGTTGGAATATAAAATGAAATATATATATTTAAAAAAAATGTCTGATTATGCTTTAAAAACTATTTTGATCAAAAGTTGCTCGTTTTTATTTTAATTTGGGTTTTTATAAAACCACGTGTTGTGATGATGATATTATACAGTACTAATAATTTGACGTTTTCTTTTTTTTTTTAAAAAAAAAAGCTTTAATGTCAGTTCAGGCACAAAAAACTTAATAAATGGATAAAAAAATTAAAAATAAATAACTAGGAAAAAATTATCATTTTATAGACTTTATATGATTTCTGGAAGTGGACTGAAATATATAGGGTGAAGAAAAACTTTGTCGTAATATTTTGTGTGTACTGTGTATATTAAATATCGCATTGCGTCGCTCGCCTTCTTATTAAACCGGTAGTAAGTAAGAGAGAGATGCAATGCGACGCGTCTTGGCAACGCGACGCGTCGTGACGCTTTGTGTACTCGAAGGTGACTGGTACTGTGTATATTAAATATCGCATTGCGTCTCTCGCCTTCTTATTAAACCGGTAGTAAGAGAGAGGCGCAATGCGACGCGTCTTGGCAACGCGACGCGTCGTGACGCTTTGTGTACTCGAAGGTGACTGGCTAGCTCTAAAGGGTTATAACTCGAAAACGATGCCATTTAGAGCATATGTTCATTAGACATTTTCGACTTGTTTCGAGGTCCCCTATCAGTACACAAAATATTACGATGAAGTTTTTCTTCATTCTTTATGATTATGAGTAAAAACAATCCTCTTGACGTTTATTCTCCCTAGATTCTGTTATCGACTCCTGGGATCAATATTGAGCACTTTTGGGGCCTCTGATGTAAATAGCTAGTCTAAATAACATAAAAAGTATAATTTAATAGATGTTCACGGATATCAATTACTTAAAAAATGGTACGTGTTGTATATTTTAACATTATAAGTATATTAAGTTGAGTAGATTTACTTTCAAAACTTTTTAAAATTTTATTTTATAATCATTATTACATCAAATTATATTTTGCAGAAATTTTATGGAAAAAATAACCTCTTTTCTTACTTTATTTATGTTTTATACAAATTAAGTTATTCTCTTGCAGAACTGATGCAAAGTACTAAGAACTGTTAATTTCAGTAAAAATATAAAAACAGCATTAGAATATAGACATCGTACTGCAAAATATTTGCTAAAAACTAATGGTTAAAAATTAACCTACACCGACAAAAATAAAGTATTAATTTATTAAATGTTAAAAGAAAGGAAAAAAAACCTCCCTCTAATGTACAATTTAATGACGTCACGCAAAATCTCCCTTCCTCTGACGTCAAGTAAAAATCTCTTTCAGTTGACGTCATAGATATTCCATAGTTGTCAAATAAAAAGATTGTAAACAATAAACAGCATAACTACTAATTTTTTAAAACGTTTAAGACAATTAAATAATAACTAATTAATTTTGTTAATTATTTCAACTGATATATTAAAATATGTATGCGAAATTATAATATACTGTGTATACAAACTTCAAATCAGTATACTCGTAATAAATAGAACACTTATGAATAAAAGAAAATATGAAAATATTTTTATTCAAATCAAAAAATGCATAATTTTTTTGAGCACTAATGTTAAATCTTTGAGAGTCATCGAATTTTATCATATCTGGCATTATTTTAATGCAAGTGAAAAGAATCTGTTCTATAACACGTATTTATGCGTGCTAATGTTAAAATTTTGGGAATTAATTGAACATAATTTTTTAAAAATTTTAATAATAGATCGTCCTAAGTTGATTTACATAATTATTTCTTATATATCGACAATTAACATAACTTTAAAAGAGCTATTTATAGTGAAAAATTTCATGCAAGTCAGTCTACTTCTTCCAATCAGATAAATATGATGAATCTTTAGAATATATTTTTATCATATATTCCTTATTTTAATTCGCAACACAATTATTGATTATTCTGTACAAGATTAGTTTAACCCCTTCATCATTATTATAATAATATTTTAAGTAAAATTTGATAAAAAAAAAGTCGAATTATCATATAGCCAGATAACTAGAAGATAAAGAATGCGATTAAAATCATAAATTTCATTAATATTTTTTCTTATGACTTCTCTACTGATTATCATCCATTATATATACATAAAAACATATATATATATATATATACAGGGTGATTCATCGAAAGTGTGACAGGCAATTTTCTCTGCAACCGCATTAGATAGAAAATTGATCTAAACGGGAAAATATTCACGTTAAAATGATCTTTTATTTGATGTATGAATCATTATTCTGTGATATCTGTAAATAAGCAAAATCTGAGTGTAACTTAAAATTTTCGTAATACTGATACTTTTTTATCACCAATAGGAAAATTATTTTTTCATTAACAGAATCATTAACAGAATTTCATTAACATAAATGAATGCTTCAATTAACAGAATTTGAAGCATTTTTCAAATGAACTAATAATCTTTGAGGTAAAATCCCGGAAATAGCATGGCCACGTAGCGTGAACCTTCCCTCAGCTGCTCAAAGGCGGCGAGTGCATTGGCGTCACTCACAACCTAGCGTCGCAGAGTCGCATCGGGCAGAGTTCTGCTACGTTCCTAAACTCAACGTTTTGTTTAAAGGGCTTGCAACGGAAAAATCAACGTTTAACCAGTGTTTGGCTACGTTCCTAAACTCAACGTTTTTCTTAAATCGCTTGCAACGGAAAATCAACGTTTAACCAACGTTGATTTTTAACCAAAATCAACGTTTGATTTTGAAAAATAGAAATCGAATCAACCAGCCACGGACCCGGATGTTCGTGTTTTGTGCAAGCATATTAAACAAATATTATGTCATACACATGTGACGCTATCTGGGGAAGTTAAAGGAAGTAACGACTTGCTGAAGCAGATTTCTTCTACAAACTCATGCGTGGAACGTGAATTCAATGACGTCATTCTTCTTCGCGTTCACGTTCGCGTCAACGTCTTGCTGAAGCTGTCTAATATTGCTTATATATATAATCGATTTTTATTAGTCTACTTTCCGAACGACACTGAAACTTTATTATAAGATCATCAGGCATTTTGTCTTTCAATCTGCGTGTTCATTCCTAGTAACTTTCGAATTAATTAGTATACTTTATAAAATTTGGTTGCCTTTAAAATTCGAGAATAAAAATATTTTCATGCAGATATTTTTCAAAGATAGAAAAATATTATTTTTTAGGTTATACAGTTTATAGTTTTCGCAACTGTACCATATGAACGATTGTTTTCAAATTTTTATTGCGAAAGTACGGTACAATTTTACATGTTATACAGTATTTGAAAAATATTTACTGCATGAACACTGTAATAGAATTACATTATTTTCATATTATTAAATATATTTTATAATAAAATAATTTTTGGAATATTTCTTTCCTAGTTATTTAGTAATTAAATAAATTTATTTACTGAAGAAATAAATATACTGGAAATGAATTAACTTATTTTGCTAATCCAATTGTATATAAATTACCAATCGTTTTAGCAATTAATTTTTTATAACTCCTTTCCCCCTCTCTGTCACGCTGTAAATATTATATTCTATTATTTAATGATTTGTATACAAAATAAATATTGTAAACTTCTTACAATGCGATAGTTTATAAAATGTCGGTACGATATATCGATATTATCGATATATCGTAACTTTAATATAACTATGCAATCATACTTCGAGTTATGGCTCCTCCATTTATGACACTTCGGACTTACTTACATTTTGAATTGCCACATCCCTCAAAGTTTCAGTGTTTATTTTGGAGTTATGGTTCATCAGCATGCTTACTTTTTTAAAATAATTATAAATGCTTCATTTTTATGTTACTTATGCATGTATATAGAAATTGTAATGCATTACATACGTGTATATAGTAATTGCAGTGCATTGCATGAGTGTATATGGTGATTGCAATGCATTACATGCATTAATAAGTGAAAAAAAAGACAGATTTACGGGCATTTTCGAGTTATGGTATCACTCCAGGACCTAAGGTGATATAATTCTGGAATGTCTGTATACAAATTATCAGTGCCAAACCGATATATCATATATATCGATAATATCGTATTGAAATTATCGATATATTTTCAAATCGTAAATGCTGTAATCACGGAAGTAATATTTATTACTCATTCAAAAATAAAATTGTTAATGCATGAAATCATCATATATCATGAATTGAATTTGGGATAAAATTTAATAAAAAACTTTGCAATTGATTATTATATAACTATCAGTTCTAAGTAAATGAAACACAGTAGAAGAGATATGTTATCAGTAAGATATTATTATGGTATTATTAAATTACTTTTCTAGGCAATAATATCTAATGAATTTATTATTGTATTTTGATATTAAATTGTTTATTGTAATATAAAATATTTTTATCATATTTTTTACCTATAAACATATTAATCTAAACATACCGGATTTTGGATACAGTATAAATAAGTGTTTCAGATTGTTCATAGGAAATTTATTTTGTAGAATCAGCCATTTCAAACGTTGAGCTATAATGAAGTCGATGTTTCTGTTCATACTCATTTGCGTCATTGGTAAGTGTCTTTTAATTATAAATTTATGATTACATTAAATCACTGTAAGTTCGCTACCATTTCTTTGTTATTTTATAGTTTTAGAAGCATTTGCATTAGAGAGAACCAAAGCTCCAGCTCCACCACCAAGACCACCGGCTAGACCAAACAGAATGTGCAACGATAACGAAAAGAACGGTCCATGTTATAGAGAATGCATTGTAGAGCGCAGAGCTTCTTGTTATGCAGTTAATCCTTCGTGCTTTTGCAGATAACTATGATTGCATTAAATTTTTCTATGGAATATAATGCGTTTAAGTATATATCTGTATTGTAACTAAATAGATTTATTAAAATAAAAATTAAAAAATTGCCAATAGTTTTGTATAATACTAAATTGCAACTTCATAGCTATGGAAGACCATAATCAGAAATAATTTGCATAAGTATTCGTGCTACATTTAGCCTACTTTCGGAAGGAAAGTGGAGCTGATAAGACCGTCATACTGTGCAATATCAATTTGCTTGCATTGTCATTAAGAACTTTAGATGATTAGGTTAAATTAGTATAATTAATCCGCCATATCTCACAAGAGATATACTTTAATTGGCAGCTGCCATTTTAGACCCATCACAGATTGTCCAATGGGGTCAACTGGATGACTGAAGGATGGAGTCCAACCGTGCCGAACCCGGACCACTCCTGAAAAACTGGTGATGTAGGACCGGTTTTGAACCCGGAACCTCCAGGATGAATAAATTTTGAACAATTTAGTAGATTTTCATGAGAGTGGGAGTAATTTTCTGCCATTAAAGGTATCGGTAGGATATATCATTTATGGCATCAGTCTAGAACCTATGATGACATAACTCTGGGTTATGTCTGTATAAGTATATTGCTTTGTATCAGTTATTTCCAGTCTTTCTTTAATTAATGACCTCTTCACAATTTAAAGAAAAAATTCATGAATACCCTACACACATATATATATTTTTGAATTATGTAAATATAGATTGGTAATCTGCGTTAAATAACAATGCAGATTATCAACTTATGGCACCTATATTATCATGTGGCAGAGGTTTATACTAAAAAATTTAACATTTATAGCAAATATCTTTTTGCAATATTTTATGATCGATTACATACATTGCACCAACATCACAAGGAACTTGAACTCATGATAAACTTGAAAATGTCATTTTATCTTCACATCAATTTCGTTAATAGGGAAATTATTTTTTAAGTTGGATTTGCGTGGCATCATACTTCTGATTTTGATACTTTGAAAGATGTAGTTTCTTATTAATATTTTTAATTTTATTAAATACTTACTATTCGCTGATTTGCATCGTTACTTTCGTTCAGAATTCTGAATAATCTTCAGATATATTTAATAAAAGTAAAAAATGCCATTTTTGTACATTTCTAATAGTTATATTGGCAATTATAAAAATAATTTAAGCGATCATACAACCAAAAACTGTTGCTGAATTAAATCACCATTATGATGTTAAGTTCTTGAAAAATTTGCTAAAGTACTTTTAGATTTCAGCTTAATAAATTATAATATTTCTATGAACGCATTAAGAAAATCGAAATTTATTGATATTTTCAACTACGCAGCTAAATACTTTTTCGACGAATATATACAGTACATATTTATATCAGCATGATCTTAATAATAATAATATTTTATTCAACTTTCGTAGAAAATATGAAATTAAATCTGCAAGAATTTTATTTCTGAGAAATTAGGACAAACGATTTACAGAAAACGAAACTGTGTAATTCAAGTATTGTAATTTAAACTTATACATTTAACTAATGGTCAACAAAACATCTATAATACAGTTTTCAATGGTTAAGATGTGGATAATTATAATAAGTGTACTTCTCTCTTTCTCATATTCAGATGGTAGTCTTCTTAAAATGCATTTTCCCGTTTCTAATGGATCCTTTCCTCGTCTTCGTTTAGATAAATATTTTCCATCACTGACGGAATGCACATTATGTATGTGGATCAAACCTCATTCATTCCAGAAAGAGTATTCCATGCTTTTCTCTTACGCTAAACGTTTCCAAAATGAATATGCTGGATGCATTTCTAATGTTACTGGATCTTTCAAAGTTGGCATCGACATCATGAATGAGTTTATCGAATTTGAATGTTCTCATATAAAGTGGGATGTTGGCGAGTGGTACCATGTTTGTACATCTTGGTTTAATACCAATGGTCATCTGAAGGTATATGCTAACGGTAAAGAATGTTTTACTACCTCTCCTACGAAAGGGGTGATTGGTAAAGGTGGTTATATAGAAGGTGGAGGTACGTTTGTACTGGGACAAGATCAGGATGAACTCGATGGTGGATATGATGAGAATCAATCATGGCATGGTGATATAGTAGATTTGAATTTATGGAATGAGGTATTGAGTGAGAGGCAGATTGTAGAAATTGGTAAGTGCAATAAAAAGCATCAGGAAGGAAATGTCATTGTTGGATTGAAGACTCCTATGACTGCTTTAGGTATAATTATATCCCAAACTGAATTCTGTGAACTTTAAATATGAATCATATAACTTTTAATGTTTTTTTTTTTCCCCCTCTTAAATTTTATTTCTTTGTATTAATGAATTATTTAAGTAATAATTTTGTTATTAAATAACGAGTTTATTGTTTAATAAAAAAGAAAAAAAATGTAATATGAAATAATTAATAAATAATTTATATTTTTAATTTTCATATTTATTGCATGGTGTTTTTAATTTTATTATTTGAAAGTTTTACATTGCTCAGTTTGCAGAACGGTATGAGACAGTGAGCTTGTTAGGAATTTTTCGTTATCTGACTATACTCTCTTTGAAATCGGATAGTGAGTTAAAAGATGGATGGCTGTTCTCTTTGAGGAGAAAAATGGAATGATATTCGGAATTTTATCCAGAACATAGTCATCTAGTAAAGCACTATTTTATTTATTTTATGTCACTTAACAATCGGAAGTAATTAAATGGAGGGGCATTCCAGTGTCAACCATTATCCACATATATCTGTAGTAGGGTCGATCGGAAAAAAGAATGGAATTCGACCAATCAGATCCTTCATATACTATTTAGACATAATGTTAAATATATCATAATAATATTGCATGTTTGTTGAATTATATATCCCGAAATAAAATGTTATTAATATGGAGTGTTGAAGTTTGTTAGTAATATGGAGTGCTAAATAATAATTTTGTACAATTATTGGAAGGGATAACGACATTCTTAATCCTGTAGTCGATCAAATAAGGGCTTTATAACTAGTAGGCATATGGATCCTCTTCATAATCATTCCACTTTGAGTTTCTGCAGAATTATTGGTTTTCTATGTTTGCATTTTCATCAAGACGCACGGCAGTGCGTCGGGCCAAGTTCGCGCGGCGCATACCGTGTGTATATTTACATGAACCAACTTAAGCCATATTTGCCATCTTCATAACTTCGCTTCCGATTAAGCTAGTATAACAAAAATTGTATATATGTTGTTAAGTGTTATTCCCTCACGACTCTGTAAAAATTTCAAGCTTTAATATGAAAGTGTCTAGGAGATAGAGACCCCAGAAAATAGCAAATTTGGGCACTGACTCACTCATCAAAATTATATAGTGCTTCCCGTAGACGTAGAAACTTGAAATTTAGCAAACGTTTAGGTCTTAGGATACAGGTAAAGGAAAAGTTCTGAAAATGCCAATTTTTCAATTATTTTGTGACTTATTTACGGCACCCCAAGGGATTGAGCGCGTCGCGTCGCATCTGGCAGTGCGGCGTCGCCTATATAGCAGTCTTTTTTTAATGAATACATACAAGCATTAATTAATATATGTCTACAAAAAACAAGATATAATTAAAATAGTAAAAAGTATAAATATTTTTTTTACTATTTTAATTATATTTGCATAATTAATTAATTAATTCTGTAACTTTAATAATTAATTACATAAGCTTGGCCACATTTTATTCTCATGTGGCCAAGCTTATGTAGCACTCTCCAGAATTAAAACGCTAAGTGGAGTTTATCTAATCAGCTTTGACCAAATCAAAGCACAAGAAACTGCAATTGTGGAATATAATAGACTCGAATCTTTGTACCGTCCTGACTTGGAGAAATTTATATTAAAAACAAAGAAAAAGTAGAACTAGAAAAGTTAGGGATCGTGAATGGGCTATATGAACCAATATCGCAGACGTTCAAGAAAATAACAGTTGTCAAACAAAGAAAGTGGGGCTGAAACGCAAACGCGACACGAAACAAAATCACGATACAAGAAAAAAAGAAATTTTAAATAAGCCAGTTTATTCATATAAATTCAATACAGTGTGATCTCTTCGGTCATTTACTTGATAAGTTTTACAATGTTATTATTTAGCTATCTTAGATTATTATTATTTTATTTAGCATGTTTGTTTCATATAATAATTTAGCAAAAAGTATTGATATCCCACCAAAAACAAAAATGTGAAAAATGGGCCAAGTTCTATTCTACCAGTTTGTTTGGCCACCAAAAGAATAGAGATCTAAAACAAGTGCCAAGTTCCATTCCAACTCCAATGTGGAAAAATGAGATTTAAATACTGAAATAAATTCAATACAGTGTCACTTTGCTTTTATTTGGCAAGTTTTCGAGTTATATTAAATTATTACCCAGCTATCATAGATATTAAAACTTGCCAAATACAAGCCTGAAGACGTGTATTGAATTTATTTCAGTATTTAAATCTTATTTTTTGACATTGGGGTTGGAATGGAGCTTGGCACTTGTTTTATATCTCTACTGTTTTGGTGGCCAAACAAACTAATAGAATAGAACTTGGCCCATTTTTTACATTTTTGTTTTTGGTGGGATCATAAAATTTACATAAAATGATCGAACTGCCATTTGTCACTGGTCGACCCAATCTGTGGTGGATTCAGCCATCAGATGAAGGATGTTCAAAGCCTGAACCTCCTTAAAAATTATGAAAATGTAGGACTGGGAATTTAACCTGAATCGTTCAGTCTGGAAAAACATTACACTTCAGTCGACGAAGGCTACAGAATGATCGGGCTTGGACCCTTAAAAGCTTTTCTATGTATGGAACTGGGAATTAAACCCGGATCTTCACGTTTTAAGCCAGTGCTTTACCATGGCCAGCTGCATAAAATGATCAAATAAATATCTGATATACAAAGCGTTTTAATTGCTCAGTATAGAAAAATGAAGTTATCTTCTAATCCAATGAGATAGTCAGCGGATGACCGCATAGTGGAACATTGCTTATCATGTAAAGGACCCAAGTTCAATTCAAATGTCACAATTTCAGTTTTTTTTTCAAAAAAGTCCAATCCTAGACGTTAACTCCATTCTACATCTGACAGCCAATCCTACAATAGGTGCGGATGGCCCATAATGGATATTGAAATACCTTGCTACTTAATAACCTCTAGTTATCTACAGTTTGGTAGTGTAGAAACATCAACTCACTTCAAGGAAAAAGCGTCCAGCATTTCTAAAATATATCGATTTGAATTAGTAAAAAGTGATCGCTTTAAATATAATTTATTAATAGATTTCTGTTTTTATTCTAAATAGTAGAATCGGGATTAGGGTGTGATAAACAAAACATTCGCCTCATGTAAAAAGAAAAAAATGGCACAAAAATATCTACCATTTCCTCAAATTCTATTTCCCATTTAAACACAAAAATATTTTCTTCTGGTGATTAAAATTATCTGGTGGTGGCACTTGAGAACTGATGAACTAGATATAAATCAACTCAATGAGGATCTGAACTGAAAGTCTCATCAATCAGCGCTTAATCCCAGTTATTAGTCTTCATATTGCATTTTTTCCATCCCATATTGTTTTTCTAGAAAGATACGTTAGAAATATTCAACTTTTTTTCTAATCTATCAGTCAAATCGGAGGAAAAGTTTGATTTATAACCTCCACAGAAGAAAAAGAAGAAGAAGAATCTCCGATTACAAAGCAGCATAAAATAACGAAGAAAAAACAAAATGCATTAAACTAATATTTCTATCTCTGTTATTAATATAGTTAATTTATCAACTATTTATACAATTGCAAAATTATCTTGCAGAGAAAAAAATGTTAAATATGCTTATTGGCATTCAGTATCTAAATATTTTTAATAAGCATGAGAATTCGCAAAAGCATTCGTTCTTTATATAAAATCTGGAAGTTAATTTAATACTTTCCACAATGAAAACTCGTTTGTCTCAAGTTTTTTGTATTATGAACTTTCAATACTTTTAAAACATTGTATAGTTTATTTCTCTTCTGATATAAAAAAAATCTTTTATGCAAATTTATTTCGTAGAATCTTAAAACTTACTCTCAACGCAGGCAGTGAAATATCAGAAATTCATATACAACACATTTTTTGAGATATTTTTTCTATTTACTATAGATTTAAATAATATAATTTCAGCTCTGATCAATAGTTAACAGATATTATATAAAGAAGAAACTTGACCGTAGCTTCTTCTGAAATTTTTAAATGTTTGAATAGCAAAATCACAGGTTCAAGTTCATAAATATATTAAAATAAATCTTGAAGTATAGTAATTGCAACTGATAAAATAATATAAAGAGCAAACTTAAGCGTAGCTTGTTCTGAAATTTTTAAATGTTTGAATAGCAAAATCACAGATTCAAGTTCATAAATATATTAAAATAAATCTTGAAGTACAGTAATTGCAACTGATAAAATTGATAAAACAATGAAACCAGTAAAAAAATTAAGTGATTGAAAGATGTATTTTCTTTATAAACAAGTTAGAAAGACACTCCGATAGATTATGCGATCCTCACTATTATTTTCAACTTTTCTGAGTTTTGATAATGATCAAAATCAGGCCATGTGTCAATGGCTCGATCATTTACAGCAGACTTTATCCTCTAGATCAGTGGTTCTCAACATTTTCGAGCCTAGCGCCCCCTTGGGTGAATACGATTGTTTATTATTTTCAACTTTTCTGAGTTTTGATAATGATCAAAATGGCTCGATCATTTATAGCAGACTTTATCCCCTAGACAGCGGGGTATCCGATAGAAATTCGATATTCCATTTATGGTTCTGTATTTTTTTTTTCGCTTCATTATTAAAATATCTCACAATATTCTACACATAATCATCTTCAACTACAGCGGGGTATCCGATAGAAATTCGATATTCCATTTATGGTTTTGTATTTTTTTTTCGCTTCATTATTAAAATATCTCACAATATTCTACACATAATCATCTTCAACTTGTGTCCTCTTTTCAAATATATGGAAAATTATATTAAAATCATTATTTTTTCCAGATTAATTAGTCTCAACGCATAATCCTGTTTGTTTAGAGGGGAACGTATTTGATACCATAATTTACATGAACATCACACGTTAAGTTAGATGATATACTGTTAAAATTTTTAAAAATATGTAATAAATAACTAATATCTGCTTTCCAAAATTTCAACGTTACTACCAGTAATTACGTGTTTTAGAAAGGATTCTTTTACACAGTTTGGTTTCGTATTAAGTTTGGCAGACTAGATACTAATATATTAATTATTTTAATTTTTATACGAGTAATTACGTGTTTCAGAAAGGTTTGTTTTACACAGTCTGGTTTCGTATTAAGTTTGGCAGACTAGATACTAATATATTAATTATTTTAATTTTTATATACTGTATAGAATAAAATACATTAGATATTTTTTTTACTAAAATAAAGATAAATCTAATCAGGTTAGAGGTTATCAAAGTCTTCTTGGAAATGTTTACTTTGATATCAAATAGAATAAAATACATTAGATATTTTTTTTTACTAAAATTAAAATAAATCTAATCAGGTTAGAGGTTATCAAAGTCTTCTTGGAAATGTTTACTTTGATATTAAATATGCAACTACACATGAAATAAAATTATTTAGCGCTATTTATTTAATATCAAAGTGCACATCTAAAATTAATTTCTAATCTGACTTTTATATAAGACTCACAATATATATATGAGCCTGTATATGAAAAAACAATCAACAGGCAAGATGTGGTTCATTAGAATATGTGTAATTCTTTCGTTTGCACTGGTATGCAGTTGTCTTCTAAAAGTTTATTTTCCTCCTTCTTCCTCTCGTAATTTTCCACGGCTTCGAGTAAATAAACAGTTTCAAAGTATGGATCAGTGCACGTTATGCACTTGGATAAACCCATATTCATTCCAGAGAGAATATTCGACATTTTTCTCTTACGCCACATCTCGTTCGAACAATGAATACGCTGGATGTTTCTCTAAAAGAACTGGAGCCATTACTGTAGGAATCGATATCGGTCGCCAATTCATGGAATTCGACTGTCCACATATAAAATGGCAAGCTGGTCAATGGTACCACATTTGTAACACCTGGTTTGGTAGTACTGGACACATCAGATTATACGTTAACGGAAAACGTTGTTTTAATAATTCTAACGATATAAGTATCCTCTCTCCTGGAGATCAGATTCAAAGTAGTGGTGTATTTGTGATGGGACAAGATCAAGATGATTTGGACAGTAAGTACGATGCCGAACAGGCCTTTCACGGTGATATGGTGGATTTAAATTTATGGAATGAAGTACTAACCGAGGAACAGATCAATGAAATCGGAAATTGCAGTAAGAGAAAAGAAGGAAACATTATTGCTGGACTGAAAACTCCTACGTTAGGATTAAACATTTATATTTCAGAAACTGAACTGTGTACATAATCTTAATATAATTTTAGAACGAAAAGAATTTATTTGGTAAGGTTATTATTAAAATATAACATTCAAGTTTTATTAACATGCCTGAATAATTATTTTTATGTCTTCAAAGTTTAATTTTTTGTAAAGATCGTCATATTAAAGTTGATTTTATGTTAATAAACTAATTTTTTTTTCATTTTTTCCTCTTTATTTCTTCATAATTATTTGTAATCGATGGGTATTGTGCTCTAAGAGAAATTAATAATTCTAAACAGAAAAGTCAATAAATGTCATTATGCTGTAGAAGACGATTATATAGAATTTCCCTATGCAAATGTCAAAGTTAAACAGATGAGAACTGTATAGGTGATTAATCTCTTCTCAAAATTGTGTAATGTTAGGAGTGAGTAGAAAAAAATGTATAAAAAAGAAAGGAAACATTATTTAAAAAATATAAATTTTAGATTTTAGAAATTTAACAAATAAATGAGTTTTGAAAATATTTTCTTGGGTTACTAGTTGTTGTGTATCAAAGCCAATTTCTGACTTAAAATTTGTTACATAGAAGCGCTACAATAAGTGATATAATACTCTTTAGAATTTCTTTTCTTATTGTAAGCATTATTTATTACAAAAATTGTATTAAAAAATCGGAATAAACTCCATAAATTCATTAATTCGCTTCTAGGATAAATCCAAAAATTTCTTCTAAGCAGCATTTTTCTCAATAAAAAGAATGGAAGTATAGAAAAACATCATCCTTAAATTTTCTTATTATTCAAAGAACAAATGGCTTATTATTAGATTAGATAAAATTTCTAGTTTCTAACATTAATTAAATTATATATTTCAAAATTATTCACTGAAACTTAACGAATCATCAAAATTATAATCTCTAGTTTAATAATTCAGAAAAATATTTTTTGAAATCATATAATAACGAAAAAATCGGGTTATGCTCTTCTTCAATAATAGAAAAACAATAACATTATAGCAACTACGCGTTAAACAGTGATTTACACTATTTACAAACATAAAAAAATGATTTACAGTATTTAAGAAATTTCCATATTTTCATCAACTTGATCAAAGGCAGGAAAATGGCTAAAAAGTATCTCATACTAGAGTTATAAATTTTTCAAACATTATTATGCAATAGCGACATATTAGAGTTGATTTATTTAAAAATAAATATAAATTACTGCTATTAAATAATTTTTTTCTAATATGTTTATACAATGACAACCTATAAACAATGTGTTTATTTCTTAGTAATCCTTATCACACTTATTCACACATACAACTTTATCTATACTGTACATATGTAAAAGCAAAAATCAAGTTGTTGCCTGTTCCTTATAAATTTCCACGCTCTTTGAACTACCGAAACCAATCTTAAAAAAATTAACTTCTTATAATATAAAATGGGTAATTTGGGATCAATATTGCTCCAAAAGTTAGGGCATTTTGGGGCCGCAACGAAAATACGTGTTTAATGTTTCAAACTTTTGTTTTGATTTTTATTGCCGGTACCTTCTTCGATTAACTGGTTTAAAATTGGGATAACAATTCTGGGATTGTTTGCAATGACGTCACAAAATTAGTATCAATATATAGCGTTAATATGACGTAACTTGACGCTATTATTCGGACTAACACAATATATGACATCACAATGACCACGACGTAATGGTTGATGTGATTGCTCGTATAAGAGAATATTATGTACTGTACCAGAAATTTTTAGGCAAATTAATTAGCATTACACGAAAATAAAAGCATTTTAATCATTATTCTTGATTAAACATTAATTCTGATACAATTTTAATAATTTCTTTAATAAACGTAGCCATATTACACAGATTTTCTTGGAAAACACTCAAAAAATAATAAAAAAGAGAAGGACGATATTTTATTTAATTTAGATATTATGATTACTAGTATAAAGTAATATTTAATATTAAAATATGTTTTTAATAATCATTAAAACTATACGATGGTTATTATTCACGTAACTCACACGATCAATAACATTTTATATATCAATTATGCAAGGCATTATCTAATGACGAATATAACTTTACGTTTAAATATTTGCTTTGTTGTTAAATATAATCCATTTTGTAAAATTACGTAAAATAATACGAATACGAATACGTAAAATAAATATAAATCACATATTTTTTTTTTCTTTTGATTAAATTATGTGATAGCAATAAACAAGATTAATCAAGCGCTAGAGTTGGATATTTTCTTAACATTTTTAATATACAAATCGTAAAATAAACATTGAGATCAATATAAAATGTCTAAAATTTGAAGGTATAACTTCAAATCTATGTTTTAATTGCCCAGTACAGAAAAATGATGTTACATTCTAATCCAACGAGATAGTCAGCCGGATAAAGGCCGTGACACACTGAACGCAAAGCGAAGCGAAGGAAAGATGACAGAAAAATTTGCATCCTTCGCTTCGCGTTGCACTGCGCCGCAGCCTGTCTACATTGCAATCGAGTTATTTCTCATGTTTCGTTCGTCGATTTGCCGATAGAGGTCGTTTGCGGAGTGTGGTTGATTTGTTATTAAAAAGAAGTGATCGCATATTTTCGGTATTATTTTAATTTCATGTCATATAGATATGTTCTTTTTTTGTACTTCTAAAACAAATTCTATATCTGAATCCCAACTACACGGTTCAACTTTCGCCATTTTCCAAGTATATAAAACAATCATTTCTATTGGTTGATTGCTTCCTTCGTGTCTTGCCGCACCGTATTGTTCGCGCGTTCTGATTGGTCAAAGTTCAACTTTTTCACCTCCTTTCGCGCAGCTACGCGCGTTAACTCGAGCAGCCGCACGGGTAAAAGCTAGTCCAAGATATTTTTACTGTACGCGCGTAACCGCGCGAAATTGCTTTCTTATGCTTTACTTCGCGTCGCGTTCAGTACGTCACGGTCTTTATTGCATAGTGACGCATTGTCTATCACTAATTTAGAGGACCCAAGTTCAATTCAGATGTCACAATTCAGATGTCATAATTTAAAAACACGATAATAGTTCCATAAATTTACAGAGAGATTTATCAGATAAATATAAAATAAGAAAAGAAATTCTAAAGAGTATTTTATCACTTATTGTAGCACTTCTACGTAACAAATTTTACATTAGATATTGGCTTTGATATACAACAACTACTATAGTTAACCCAAAAATTATTCTCAAAACTCATTTATTTGTTATATTCTCTAAAATCTGAAATTTATATTTTTTAAATATTTCTTTCTTTATTATATACTTTTTTCTACTCACTCCCAACATTACACAATTTCGAGAAGAGATTAACCACCTATGCAGTTCTCATAAGTTTGGCTTTGACATTTGCATATGGAAATTCTATATAATCGTCTTCTACAGCATAATGACATTTATTGGTTTTTCTGTTTTGAATTATTACTTTAACTTAGAGCAAAATATCAATCGATTATAAATAATTATGAATAAATAAAGAGGAAAAAATGGAACAAAAATTAGTTTATTAACAAAAAATCAAGATTAATATGACGACATTTACAAGATATATAAAAAATAATTATTCAAGCATGTTAATAAATTCTGAACTTTACATTTTAATAATATCCATACCAAGTAAATTTTTTCTTTATAAAATTATATTAAGATTATGTACACAGTTCAGTTTCTGAAATATAAACGTTTAATCCTAACGTAGGAGTTTTCAGTCCGGCAATAATGTTTCCTTCTTTTCTTTTACTGCAATTTCCGATTTCCTTGATCTGTTCCTCGGTAAGTACTTCGTTCCACAAGTTCAAATCCACCATATCACCGTGAAAAGCCTGTTCGGCATCGTACTTACTGTCCAAATCATCTTGATCTTGTCCCATCACAAAACAACGTGCTGGAACAAATTGATAAAAATACCAAATTAATCTATGATAACACTAGAGATGTACTAAAAGAGTTGATAAATGCAAAAAACTTAATAGATACTTACCGGTTGACCTATTCAAATTATCCTGGCTATACTTGGTCTGGAAGAGGAACTTTTGCAAGACTTGACAGAATCTATATAACCAAAAATAGTTTTAAAATTAATAAAATAGCAGTTTACGACATTAATTACGACATTTCGGACCACAATATTATTGACATTGAGTTAGAAATCTCCCAGAAATCAAACTCTGACCATGACAGCTTAAAATATATAAATAAGAAAGTTTACGAACTAGAAGAATTTCAAATTCTAATTAAAGAAAAATTAGATTCCATCAAACAAAACACGTCTTGGGAGAAATGGTGGGAAGCCAAAAAGTATATAGTAGATAAAGCTCTTTTCTTTACTAGACTACTAAGAAGACAAACGTTTAGACGACTTAAGATTTACCAGAGAACATTGACAAACTTGATAAACTGTAATAAACAAACAAATAGATTTGAGACCCAGATTCGGGAAATACAGGAACTTATTAACGAATATCTTCAAGATAATATTAGACTTTGTTATGAGGAGTATAAGGTACTGAAAATGTATCCTAATCAAACAGACACCAGGAAATTCTTTGGTAAAATTAGAAAATTAAACAATAAATTGACTATTGATAATTTGATACTGGATAGTGGTTCTATAATAACCGATAAAGATGAGATCTTAAGTACACTTTACAATCACTATGGTACATTATTTCAGGAAAATAAAAGTCAACCCCAATTATGGAATTTTTTTAGTGAAGCCATTGATCCTATGAATGATAATGAATTAAATCTGATTCAATCCGTTATAACAATTGAGGAGGTGCATAATGCAATTAAGAGCCTTAGACCTGGTAAAGCTGCAGGGATTGATCATATTCATTCAGAATTTTATCGTATTTTCAAAGACGACATAGCTCAAATTTTTGTTTCGCTTTTTAATTCAAACCTTTTTCCAGAAGATTTTAATACTGGTATTCTTGCACTTATTCCTAAAAAGAAAAATTTGCATATAAATATCAATGATATTCGACCCTTGACCCTTTTGAACATTGATTATAAAATTCTTAGTAATATCTATGCTACGAGATTAGTAGCAATTCTACCTCCGTATATTGTACCTACACAATCAGCTGGCTTAAAACATAGAAATATCCAAGAAAATATTATGTTTATTAAATTAATAACACGACTGTATAAAGATAGAAACAAACCATTATCTATTCTCCAGATAGACTTCTCGAAGGCTTTTGATAATGTTAACCATGCTATATTGGAAAAGATTTTTGAAACACTAGGACTTGAACATGAATGGATTAAAAAATATATGACCATCTATCAAACTGCATCATCACATATTAAGATAAATAATTTCATAACAGAGAAATTCCCGATAAAAAAAGGAATAAGACAGGGATGTCCAACAGCGATGATCATTTTTGTTTTGTATTTAAACCTATTGCTGAAAAAAGTGAAAATTAATACTGATATAAAAGCTTTATACCTACCTGAAAGCTCCGAGCAGATAAAGTTCATTGCACATGCCGATGATGTAAACTTCTTTATTTGTGATGTTAAATCCTATAATAATACTAAAGAAATTTTGAATTTATTTTGTCAATTAACAGGTACAAAGATTAACTATGATAAAACTTATGTGTATAATGTCAGTAAAAACTTGATTGATGCAACTGTTGAAAATACCTACCCTATTGTTGACAAATTAAAAATTCTGGGCGTAGTTTTTGGAGTTGATGAAAATAAATTAAACATAGACCAAATTATGCTACAGGTCAAAGATACAATAGCCAAATTAGATAACATATGGCTTTACATGCCTGAACGAGTTCTAGTTATAAAATCTATAATTTTTGGGAAAATACTTTATTATTTGTACTCGGTAACTTTTACGAAGTCAGCTTTCCGGCAGTTAGAATGTATAATTTATAGATTTTTTTTGGCAATGTGGTGTCGAACTCAAGACAAGACTGATGATTAAAAGACCTAAACATCTAGGCGGGTGGGGCTTGATTGACCTCTACTCTTTTGCTATTTCCACACAATTGTCATTGATTATTAATACTGTTAGGTTTAGCAGTCATCCTTTATGTTGTCTTTATGCTTATTTCCTTGGAGAAAGTGTTTCACATTTTTCTTGTGTTAATTTGTCTACAAAACATAATAGGATCGTTTCCTATGTCAAAACCTGGAAAGAATACTTACCGAAATTGGACTCATCATTTTTTACTTTGACTTCTCGTATAAAACCCAAGTGTATTTATGATAATATCAACGAATATGACGACATCCTGGATTTGACACATACTAATTGGAAGCGTGTACACGACTCTACTTTACCACCAGAATTACAAGAATCAAATTGGCGCTATGCTGTTGATGCGTATGCTACAAAAGATCGCCTTAAAAAATGAGTAGAATTAGACATAATAAGTGCACTATTTGCAATGCAGAAGAGACATCAAAACATATTGTTACTGATTGCAATAGAGCAAAATTTCAGTGGATGTGGTTAGGCAAACTTTTTAAATGCTATATAACTGAAGACAATATTCTCAACCATAGTAATTACAAAACTTTTAATACTTACGTTTTCAATTATATGTTATCTAACATCAAACGGCACTTATGGAAAGCTAGGTGTGCAACACTTTATGACAAAAAAAGAATTACTCCGGGACTCCTAAAAACAAGAATTTTGGAAGATCTTAAGAGAAAGATTTTAAGTGATCATGGGTCTTTTACCGTCTCTCAATTTAATAAATTATATCACAACACGAAAGGCGTCGTATGGAACGGTGATACAACGTATATTGAAATTTTAAATGTTTAAGATATTGATTATGGTTTTTATATTTACCTGTTTGTATTTAATAGTGATTTGATGCCATGTGGTCTCTTGCTTTTGTGAACCTGAAATTAAAAATTATAAAGTTAATTTGTGATTAATTGATTAATTAATAATACCTACCTGTGATACATTATAATCTTTGTTGTCATCTATACTTTGCATCTGTAAATCTTAAATGTATAAAGATTATTTAATTAATTTACACTTACCTGTGATATGCCGTGGATTGTTTACTTCAGTGGTCTTCTCTTTTGTGATTCTGTAATTAAAAATTATTGATTTGATACATAACTCATCCTAAATACCTACCTATGTTACATTGTTGTCCTAAATGTTCACCTGTAAACTTGAAATATATAATTAATTTAAATGTGATCTTAATTTGATATATATGAAAGTGTCCCCATTATTATTTGCATAATTATTTGTGATTTGTTGTAAAGCTAGTCTATATGATTTTTCTTTTTTTTTGTGAATCTGAAAATAAATTGTAAATTTATTTTGTAACTTATTAATAATATCTATTTGTGATATATTGAAATTTTATTTGTATTATATATCGTTAGAATCTAAATGTAAAATGATTAATTAATTAATACTTACCTGTGATTTGTTGTCCATTTGTTTGCTGTTCTTGTCGGGGTTTTCCGTAAGTAAAAATCATAAACTTAATTTGTATTTTATTATTGATACTTACTTTATGTTACACTGTAGTTTTTTCAGTATTGTTTCTTTTACCTGTAAGTTTGAGATGGAAACTTAATATATTTGTGATCTAAATTTGATATATACTCACCTGTGATATGTTATTAACTTATTTATGTTTTTAAATTTTACCATCTATTTTATGATTATTTTGAGTTTGATATTTATTTAGTATTTTTTATACCTACTTGTAATGTTGTACAACTTTTGGGGTCTCTTGTGGCACCTGTAAAAACCAAATATTTGATTTAATATATGTCTGATAGAATGTATCTTTGAATTTTAATTGATTATAATTATATTCATTATTAGTGTAGCTACTTTAATTTATAATATTAATAGTTTAATACTTACCTGTGATTGTATATGCATTTTACTCACCTGTATTCTTTTTTATCTGTGATACCTATAAAAGAAAATGGTTTATTAGAGTTATGATATACATTATTTTTGTACAATTACCAATTTTTTGAATTGCATTTTTATTTGTCTTCCAGTTTACTCCAATGCTACACTTTGATTAAGCGATGTAAAATATGTTACTTTTCATCAAGGTCTGGCTAATGTGAATTCAATTGTGATGTTTTTTATTGTTATTGACTTATTTATTGTTCTTTTACCAGACCTAGCAGTCCCGTCAGCCTACGTCTCTCCCTTGTGACGGGGCTTGCTTTTTGTATTTTTCATGAGTATTCAATAAAACTTTTTGAAAAGTAAGGATCATTCAATCAGAAATAGCAATTATTTATTTCTGTATAAACAAAAACTGAAAACATAAGGTGGACAAAAGTATTGATGCCTTACAATTAATATTTAATATGCCCACCTTTAGCAGAAATTACAGCTTGTAATCGTTTTCGGTAGCCTTCAACAAGCTTCCTGCAAAAGTCTACGTCGAGTTTTGCCCATTCCTCTTTACAAAACCTTTTTAATTCTGCTATGTTCTTGGGGTGGCGATCCTTGATCATTTTCTTTAGCTGGCACCAACAATGCTCAATGACATTAAGGTCCGGGCTTTGGCTAGGCCAGGGAGAAAGAAGCTTAATTTTGTTTTGATCAAAAAATAGCATTGTTGAATATGAAAAACATGTTTAGGATTGTTGTCCTGTTGAAAATAATACCTTCTGCCAAGGATAAGTAGCTCTGAGGGCCGCATGCGGGCCGTGGTTTGCCCATCCTTGCTCTAGATGTACAAACATGAAATTATACAGGATAAGACATCCAGAAGCAATCTAAATAGACAGATACAGATTTATAGTCAAGGATCATTACTGTTTTGTTAGATAATGGATCAAGACTATTCCATCGATTTTTTTTTTTTTTTTTTTTTTTTTTTTTTTTTTTTTTTTTTTTTTTTTTTTTTTGTTTATTTTTTTTTTTTTTTTTTTTTTTTTTTTAATTATGTCTTGCATCAATGACATCATATATATGCCAGCATCTATTTGGAAAGATAAAATTTCATCAGTTCTTGATTTTCAATACTTAAATCAAAAATCAAATTAAAAATAAAATGTATTATACACCTTTACATAAGATTCTGTATTGATTGACACTATAGCTTCCTTCCTAGCTGAGAAAAAAAATTTGAGGTGGCTTATTGGCAAGAAGAATTGCCCCTGCCATCTTAGAAATTTTTGAAATGTCTTCAATAGCTGGTTTTTGCCAATTATAGGAAAATCAAAGATACAGTTTAAAAATGAAAATTTTTCTGTATAACTACACAAAATCCTGTATTGATTGATACAGCTATCCCTCCTATAACACGGTAGATAGGTTCCTGAAAAAACTGTTATATGAAACCTGGAGCCAATACAAAAAGAGAGTTACGTTCCAAAACCAATCAAAACAAATAACCTTTAATTCTACATAAGAAACTTAATTTTTAATAGGAATATTAATAATACAAAATATAAAGAAAGAAAGAATATATACGTAAGACCCTATAAAAAATATACAGTGGATTCGCTTAATTGGGACAAATCTCAAAGAACGAAAACCAAACTAATAAACTAATAAAAAATTTAAATGCTTAATTGGGACAGTAGCAGAAAAGGAATTTTCAATTTTTCATATATTTTAGGGATTTTTCGAAAGTATGACTACACATACATACACTATCTTGCCAAGATTTTTTGAAAGTATGGCTACACATACATACACTAATCTTTGCCAAGATGCCAAGAAAGGATTTTTACCCAAGTAAAATTGCTTGGCTGCATACATGCACTAATCTTTTCAAAGATGTCAAAAAAGGATTTTACACTCAAGTAAAATTGCTTGGCTGAATAAAATTAAAAGCCACCCATTTAATACAAGCTATCGTAGACTCGCTGAAATAAACCAAAATCACCATTTAATATAAGCCGATGATAGATTCGCTGAAATAAACCAAAATCTACCATAGATGCGTCTCCTACAAAAAGAAAATCAATTGTGTAAGGAGTGGGCATTACAGAAAGAAATTCTGGGAACATTGAAAAGAAAGCGTGATGGAAAGGATTCAGAAGTTGAAGAAGTATTAGATCAATGAATTTCTATAGTTGGCAAGGTGTGAATATCAGCAGCCCAGTATTGAAGACAGAGATCGGTAAAAAACTAATAATTAGATACCTATTTTAATAAATCATTAAAATAGGTAATTACTATTTTTTTACCTACAAATTACATATTTTAGAATTTATTACTACTTCATTTTTTGTACCTATTTTAATAAATCATTAAAATAGGTACCTAATTATTATTTTTTTACCCATTTAGTTTACCTACGAATTACATATTTTATTTTAGAATTTATTACTACTTTTGTTTTCCTACATATTCGTATTTTATTTTAGAATTTATTATTACTTCGTTTAATTGTGACAGCCGCGCATTAAAATAGGTAAATTACTATTTTTTTACCTACAAATTACATATTTTAGAATTTATTACTACTTCATTTTTTGTACCTATTTTAATAAATCATTAAAATAGGTACCTAATTATTATTTTTTTACCCATTTAGTTTACCTACGAATTACATATTTTATTTTAGAATTTATTACTACTTTTGTTTTCCTACATTATTTATTTACCTACAAATTACATATTTTATTTTAGAATTTATTATGATGACAGCTGGACCAAAATGGCTTAGTCCCAACGTGTCCTGATCTGTAGAGAAGGATTCTTAGGTTACTTAATGTTGCCGGGGCAGCCGCTTAATTGGGCCAAAATGGAGATCGGAAGAGCGTCGTGTAGGGGCAAAATGGCTTGGCCCGACGTGTCCCAATTAAGCAGAATCCATTGTACATAAAAAAAGTATACAGCCTATATAACATTCGTTTAATAATTATATTTTCCTTACTGCTGTTTCGTTAAAATGAGAATGTTTTTTCTTTAACAATATCAACTTCATTTTCTGAACTTTTTTATTCATTTAAAGATTGTGTATCTTCTCTTCTCTTTACAGAATTTTAATCTAACCCACTACAATCCACTAGAAAATTATTCCTTAACATATACCCAAAAAAAAATTTATAAAAAAAAAGTGTTTCTGTTCTTTCACATTCCTCTGTTGAAGAATAAAAACTTATTTTTTTATTCAAGAACAGAACGTTTTGGAACACAAAATACTCAATTGTCACTAATTAACTCAATTTCAAATCAAAATCGAAAATAGACTGCATATTTCATGTCAAACTGTGAAATTGCATTTATGACTAATTTTAGCAAAGTATTTCCCAATGATTGCATTTTGTGTATGTTTTGTGTGTTCCTAGTATGGATTTATAAAAATTAATGAAAATGTTTTGTGTTGTATGAAAATAAATGTAATTTTCTAAATATGTTAAGTAAAAACAATGTTGTTAGAAGTACAGTGTTATATGAGGGTTTCTGCAATTTTCAAATCATGTTAGAGTGAAACCGTGTTAAAGGAGAGATACCTGTATTTTAACCATCTTTAGGCCAAGCAATAAAAAAGTTGTCTAACAAAATCGAATGTGCAACATATTAATATATAGATATTCCTGTTATTATTTTCATATATTTTTTAATACAATATTAATCATAAATGATATACCATTAGAATAATAATTTAATTATTATTTTTTATAATATTTTAATGTTTAGATATTTTCTTGAATTTGTATGTAATTTTTACTATATTAGCATTGTGTGGAAAAATTAAACATAATATGAATATTATAACCATTATTGCTTAAGATAGATACAGATAATTAAATAAATTGATTTGGGGAAGTAATTGGCATTTGATTTAAATTCACTTTTTTTTTTTAAATACTCTTCTCTCTGGTTATAATATGGGTTTGCAGGATAGAGATCTGGCCTGCATTATAAGATATTTGCTCTATAACTGACAGCTACAGTGATTCTCTAATGATCTAATTCTAATTTTACTGTTACAATAAGCATAGTTGCTCATTTGGTGGTTTAATAATCAAAAGGAAACTGAAGTGAAATGGTGTAAATAGTAAAACATAATAAAAACCTTTACGTGATATTAATTTGTTGTTTACATCAAATATTTACCTTGAATGAATGCAAACACCAAGGGGGCTATGCTGGTCTCAGTCTCTCCACAGAGACGAAAAATTGTCTCTGTGGTAAGTCAATTTTTCTATAGAGACAGCAGAGAGATTATTATGTTTTAAGTGATTCTCCGGTCATTCTCTCTCAAGAAACATCATATTCCCATGATGCTTAGAATACGTGTATACATAACGTCAATCTCATTCCAACCAATGAAACTACTCGTTACATCGCATTTCACCACAACTGCGCAAACACAGAATTTGAAGAAAATGGCAGTAAACAGACATGATTATTTATGTAATTACACCATGCAACAAATATAAGCTTTGATAAGTGAATTGGAGAATATGATAGCGAATATATTGGAGCAGTCATTGAGAGAAATGTGAAATGACTGATTGTTAGTAAAATGCACAACAAAAGGTAAGATTTACTTTGAAAGCTGTCATTTACTCCGTCGTTTAGATTGTGTGTTTTACTTTTTATATCTTTAATTGATTCTGTTAATTGTTGTTTATAATTACGAATATTAACAAAAACATGAACATTTCAGTGTATAAAAGTTTTTGTATTCATTATGAACACAACGTTAATTTACATTGATAAATGGCAGCAGTCAAAGTAAAATTTTACTTAAACTTAAAATATTTTAAATTATCAATAACACAATTGTTAAGAAATTTTAAATATTGATATTAAATTGGAAAAATAAGATGATAGAATTCTATGCATTAAATATATAATATTTATTTGAATTTTCATTTATTGTTCAAAGGTGTTTATAAAATGGGAATATGGCAGTAATGTTTTAACGATGAATAAGTAACTTAAACAAAAACATGTTAATATCCAATTGTCTATCAATCAAAATTATATCCTCAATATTTTGTTGAAATCCTCTACCTGAGAAAAACTACAATGCCGATATATTTTAATTGAAAAAAAGTGCCTTTTATCCAATATGTGTAAATTTGACACTAATTCCTTACAATGCTACAATTTCATTTTTTAAATTAATAATTAAATTTTTTTTAAAAATAGATCACCCAAAGCACTCCAAATATTTTAATGGTCCTTAAATATTCTATTCCGATTGAAATTACAAATTATTATTTCTTTTAAAACATCTAAATGTCGATTGTCTCTTCTGAGAGATAGGTAAGGCTATCACACTGCAGAGAGACAATTTTTAAGAGACAAAAAGTTCTCTCTGACTAATTAGTCTCTTTAAAAGTACTGCAACATTGACTTAGAACAAGGAAATTGTCTCTCTAGTGAAGCAACCAATCAGAAGCAACATTTGCTCACTGATGTCAAATACAGTAGAACCTCTATATTTGGAATTAATTGGTTCCTGAGTGTGTTCTGAATATTGGATCATTTTTCCCATAGGAAATAATGTAAACTGGATTAATTAGTTGGACCCAAAAAGTTACTTTTCACGAACCATTTTTTTTTAAGTGAGAATACTGTTTAATTATACTTTTAAAATAACAAGTACAAGCAAGAAATCCTATACAGTAATATAATAATATTAATAGTAATAATATATACAAATAAAAATGAAAAATTTAATACACATTAGCACTTTTTATTGCATTTTTATTTTTTATAATGGAAAATATAGTTGATGTCGACATGCTATATTCCTTGGCTAGGTCAGAAAGACTATGTCCATTTTCGTATTTTAAAATA